>CABFOQ010024264.1:0-18773 GCA_900660455.1 Gephyroberyx darwinii
TTGGGGGGGGGGGTGTACGGGGATACTGGATACGGAAATCAAGTGGGTTCAATCAAGTGCAATCATGGTGATTATCAAGCTCGATTTATCTCATCAAGTGAAACACAGTGGGTAGAATTTGTTGGCAGAATTGATTGTGCTTAGTGAGGCTCTCAACAAGACCGTTGTAACATATGTTGATTTTCCTGGTTGCGAAGGAAGGTTTGGCCTCCTATAGTAGCACCACCGCTATCTTATGTGTCTGCATGAACACTTGCTACTGAAACAGCCTTTGTGTTCTGGGCTAACGGTTAGCCATGCCAGTATGTGGTGTATTGATGTTGTCATGTGCCAAATTCAGTGAGCCCCGCAATGAAATTCTTCACAAAATGACACTGTTATGGGTTAACATCTTGGGAACTGGCCTAAATATGTATGAATTTGCCTGGCATACAACTACTATACTATGGCATACAGCTACTATCCTGCTATGGCATCATCCCATAGCAGGATAGTAGCTGGACTGTGCACTAAAAACACGTATTTACAACAAGTATTAAACTATTAACAAACTGTCACCAGTCACATTTACTACATGGCATTTTATGATTCTATTATTTTTCTGTTTACATGATGTTGTATGTATCCTTTGTTATCTGAATGCATGGTACAGATGAAGGGTAGCTTAGTATTGTAGGTGAAACACTGCTGGTATGCTAGTGCCGAGTCTTGCAGGTGAGAGTGATGTTGAAGATATTGTTTTTTAACAGAAGTTTTAAGTATTTCTAAATATTTCAGCACATGCGCAGAGAATAAATACTTCTCAGTTGCAATGCAACTTTTCCCCACGTGTTTGTGTGTCTGCATGTTCCTGCATTTTTCTTTTGTTTGTGGGCCTTTTTGTGAGATGTAATTTTACAATTCTGTGTCATATTTCTTTCTCTCCTAATGTATGATTAGGTTATGATGATGATGTTCATGGGTGAAAGAGGTTACTAGTCTTCTACCTGCCCTGCATACGGTCCTTTCATTTTTCACTTTCACATCCTTCATTGTCAATTTTCAATCTTCCATTGTCTTACTGTCTGTGATCTGTCTCTTTCCCATGCAATGTCTTTTCCACACTCATGCATTTGCTTTGGTTGGCTACTCAATGTGCCGGTAGCTTCTGAAGCCGACAAGTCTTTAAGTCTTGAGTCAGATTTGCTGCACTGGTAAATGGACAGAGGTAAGCTTACAACAGAGGTCCCAGTAGCCTATTCCATCAAGCTTTACACATTTCACAAGCATGGAGATTTAAAACAGAAGGCCAAAGTGACTCGTCTCAAACTCCTTTTTGTTTCATTTCTGTTGTGGTTTTACAGATTCAACCAAATGTTGTGAATGAAGGAGTTAGCTCCGTGTTTAACTGCATGATGCATGCACAGTGTTTTTCAACATTTGTTAACTGTTAGGCTTCCATTCTCCATTTGAAGGTGCATGACTGTTGCGTCAGTTTGAACCCTATTTATTACATTTTGGGCATGTTTCTTGGACACAGATTAATCATTAGCACTGACAAAGAAATTTCAATGAAGGCGTTTGTGTGGAAGGAGCTTTTTTTAGCCTGGACTTGATTTGTGTCTGGGAAACTGGCCCAAAAATGCCCAAATTTATAGTGTTTTGGTACCGTTTTAGTATTGATGTTGTTATAGTTATGTTATTGTTATTATTGTCATTGCATGCAGATGACAAACATCCAATGTATTTTGGCTCCACTACATTCATCTCAGATGCTTATTGTTCTGTCCTCTCCAGGGAATCGAGCGTCTGAAGGGAGAGACGGGGAGGTGGGCGAAGGTACCGTGTTGGGAGGCCATGGAGGTGGCGTTCGGCGGCTCGTTCTCCCTGGCCTGGTGCAGCCCCTTCACAGGGCTCAGCTGCAAGAGGAGCTCTCAAGACCACGTCGTCATCGTCCCCCAGGGGGAGATAATTGAGGAGGATGTCATAGAGATACCACTCAACTAGCGCTGCAGTCAGGACAAGTTGTCGCGGCAGCAGCGCCTCTCAATGGCTGGCTATACACAAGCTCAAAAGATCTGGTTTGAATTCTTTGTGGTGCGCATCAGATGTTATCGTGGTTTTCTAAATAGAGAAATCACCTGGAATCTGAATTTTGCCACCCATGAAAATATTCACTAGATTCCTCTTCCTGTGTACATGCAGCCATTGTCTAGTAGGACAGGAATGCTTGTACGGGGCAATAAACTTGGATTTTAAGCCATGCTGTAGCATCTAGACACTTCCTCCTTGTAAATGTAATGTCATCGCAGACGCTAAGTCGGACGGATACTAATGCCACGTGGAAATGATCTCATGCTTTACATCTTACTATAACTAACAAGTTGATAGAGAATCTGGAGGTCAGGAGACTTCATCTTTTCTCATAATGCCAAACCAATTTTCTCAGATCATCGTGCTATATAACTGGTCATGGGGCAGATCTGTTAGGATTCAGATTATGTCTCTCTCTCTGTCCTGATGGCTCTCCTGCTGCTAGAACCAAAGTTTTTCAAAGGTGATGAGCTGATGGATTCGAAGTCCTCCCGATCTCAGGAGAACACCACTAACAGTAACACTAATCTGGCACTGAAGCATGGGCAATTAACTTTCAACCACTACGCTGTGTTCCTGCTGCCTTTTTTGTGCGGATTTTAATCCAGTTTCATTCACTGTGTGCCTTAACTATCTAGATGAGAACATTTTCAGCCTAACATACAGGTGAAGTAAGGGTTGGGGGGGGGTTCTGGGTTCTATTATTATTTTTTCTCATCTTGCTAGTTCTGATTTCTTTATTCTAATTCCCATTTTCATCTTTGTCTTCATCACCTGATAACACTACAGAGTATTGTGTATGTAATTGAGTAAGCTATAACATGGCTGCTGGAGAAGGGCTTTTAACTGCTAAATGGATGCTAGATATCATGGGACCACTCGTGTTTTATGTGTTTACATCATTTTAATAAAGTGGCTTTTATCATTTATGTGGATTTCATTTGGAGGTTCTAAAATAAATGTAAAAAAACATGAAGTTATTTTCTTAACACTGTAGCCTGGTTTAGAATAATCACTTCACGAAACAGCATGGTAAAATTTATTTACAACAAACTAATCTGCGCAATTTTACAGTTCATTGGATATTTACAATAAAATACACCTTTACAGTAGAAAACTCTGTCAAGTTCTTCTGAATTATGAATGTTACACAGATTTGGTCAGTTAGTGTGAAACAACTGGCATGACATTCTTGGTCAGTACGATTGTACAGCTCCAGTTAAGTATTTGCATAGATATAATGGTGTGTGTGTGTGCATGCGTGTACTGTCCATCAATGGTCCTTTGATGCATAATACAACGTTTTGTGAAATCAGATCTATATCAGATATTTCTACAGGCAAAGCTTTTTTTTTGCTATCACATTCAGTGCCATCATTTGACCCTCTGATATTGCTGTTTCTATTGCTCTGGGTAGCAACTAGCAAAGAGAAAAGGCATATAGAACGGCTACAGGCAGATACAAACCAGTGGTGTGGGACTGATGGTATTGCATGTAATTATTTACCATTATCCCTGTGCAATATAGTCAAATGTGTTCAAAATGTTTGATAAAATATGAAGACGATTTATCGCATTCTGCAAGTAAAATGCCTGAGAAAGTAAATAAAGCGCCCCTCCAGGGGTTTTGCAGGTTGGTGTGGCCCTCATGACTGAAGGGCAGCGGTTTCGTGCTTTTGACAAGCCAAGGCTATATTACTTCTGCTTCTTCCCCTCCTCTGAAAGGGTCTGACGCGTGGATCCGTGGAGCACCAGCAACCCAGACAGAGTGAGAGAGATCCCCACCCACCACAGAGTTGCGTGGGTCTCTCCAAAAATCACCCTCCCCAGGATCGCCTGGACACAGAAACAAACACACTGAAATCAAGGCCAAAGGTGCAAAGGGAGTTGATTACAGAACAGGCTCTAATTGTGCAGAATATCTGGCAGATAGCCCATACTGGCTTCACTGTAGTTCACGGGGCCCCAACAGTGCACAATATTATCAGCCAAACTGATGACGGCTGACTTATCTGTATCAAAGGCTGATCTACTGGTGTCTGCATGTATTCCACCAATATCCTGATCAGTATCACATCACTATTATCATCTCAGTTTGTACTAACACTGCAAAACGGAGATCCTGTACACAACTCACAGCACAGATGAAGTCAAAGGCAGTGGTGCTGACAGTGTACAGTGTGACAACAATAAGTGAATTAAAGGGGTCTTATCATGGGAAATCAAAATTTTCAGTTTTCAGTATCAGTTTCAGATTAACTACAGTAAACGCATCACAACTAGGCTTGACCCTGATTGGCTCCCCCTCTCAGAATTCCTGAAATCTGTCCAATCAGGCCAATTTGCAGCATCTGAACTGGAAAGCCTCCACTCAGTGGGTTTACTTGGATCAGAGGAATTGGTATTGGTTCTGGTATTGTCAGCCAATCGGGGTCCAGCATTGTGACTGTTCTGCCTGTGAGTCTTTAAATCCATTCAATAGATGCAATTTTAACTCTACATTTCTCTGCAAAACATCATGTAGAACAATATTCTTCTCCTGAGACAGAATATTTGAAAACAAAAACCCTGAAAAGTGAACAATATGGGACCTTCAAAATATCATACATAGAGTATCATCGGAACTTACTGAGGAGATGAAGTTGGATGCAGTGGTGGTGACGGTGGCTCTGGCTGAAGAAGAGGAGTGGCGGAGAGCCTTGGAGAAGAAGGTCCACATCACAGCGTTACAGGTGAACAGCAGGCCTCCACACACCAACCTCAGAGGGATGTGGAGCTGGAAAAACACGCAGAGATATGCAGGAGGACGGCACAGGGGATGAAACGGGAGTGAGGTGGCCAGGCTGGTTTTAAGCATCATTTTGGCTTCAGAAGTTGAAATTCGCAATTATTTTGTCTCCATTTGAGGTTAGGAGTTAGGCATAAGGTCTCCAATGAGGTTTAGGGACAAGATGAGGTCTAGGTTCAGGTGAGGATAGGTTTGTAAAAAAAAAAAGGGGCTAAGAGACTAAGAGTTAAAGGGGCTAAGAGTTATCAATTTTCAGCCTCTTTAACGTTAGTTGTGTGTTTGGCAGTAAAGCTATGCACTAGATTAGAAGATCCCGAGGGATCTCTCTCTCTCTCTCTCTCTCTCTCTCACTCATTCACAGTCAGATTTGTAGCTCAGCTGCTCTGCTTCTTGTCTCACCCAGTCACAAGGAGTGTCTCCACCGTCCATCTCAGTCCACCTCCCCATGCCTGACTCACACATGTCCTTCAGGTACTCTGCACCGAGGGACAGTTTGGCAGACGAGGAGGCAACGGCTCCGAGAAAGCCGGCCAACAACGCGTAAAAAGCCCCTGAAATCATAACAGAAGACGGCGAGACAGAATATCCGATTCAGTGACAAGGATCCATGTCAATAATACCAGAAGCAGTCACTCATACCAGCGTCAAGCTGGCCACTGAATTGGACTTCTGGTAAGACATTTCAAAATAAAACGTAACGAGCAACGTGTTTTGAGCTGTGTTGGGCTCGTTACTCAAAACAAAACACTTTACTCGTTACTCAATTCAAAAGTAATAACATTACTTTACTTATTACTCGTCACCTTACCTTCAAAATACCTCGCGTGTGCGCCTGTGTGACTGAAGCAAATACTGCGCAGTTTAGTTTATAGTACCTGCACACGTGACAGCAACATTTTAGTCAAAAGTAAATGGAATACTTCCAGCCATTGAATGTAAACGTATCCATCTTTAATTTAGCCAGCTAGCTAGCGCAATGTATATACCACACTGCCATAGGTGGAAATACGCGCCCGGGATTTAATAAATGATGTTTCTACAAGTGACAAATTGCACTCTTATTTTGAAGGCAAAGTCGCATTTGGTCGCATCTTCACTATTGCTCAACTATACAGACTTTGACACTTCCGCCAATCAAATTGGCGCGTGAAGTCATGTGACGCACGTCGGCACATATTGATGACGTATGTTTTGTTTTGTGTGGACCTTGAGGCAATCCAAATTTCATTCATTTCATTAAGGTATCTGTATTATTTTGCTCTTCGCAATGAATAAGAACAACAAGAAAAGTGATGTATCGTGGGTGAAACCAGCGGAACCCTCCTTCCTTAAGAAATTCAAAAGTGATGTTGGGTATAAGGAAGGACCGACTGTCGACACGAAGGTATGAACGTTAGCTCGGTTTGGCTAGCCCTGTGTTAGCAACCCAGAACTGATGCCGTTTGTTTGAATCTCTGTGAGATGTTGTCTGTTTGACCTACTCCGGGTTTATGTTAGATAGTGCAGTAGAGAGAGTCTGCTTATCCAGGTTTCCGTGGGAGTTTCATAATGTGGGAGTCCGTGAAGTCCGTTGAGACTGTAACGGTGATTAGGGGCTAACGTTAGTCAAAACTAGACTGAAACAAGTCAAAGCTCTGCAATATGAGCTCAGTAGCATACAGTTGCAACAACAATGAATGAGTCACCACGACCTACTTATTCTTCATACCACTCAGCAGATTTAATTAACTGATCACCAGTAAGTAGTGAGACATGGTGCTGGTGTGTACTAGACGTTCCGTTTTGCATTCCTAAAATTGCCATTGCTTATGGCTAATGATCATACCTTGTAGAAAATGACTTAAGAAGTGTGAATCGATCCACTCTTAAATTCGGCGTGCATCCAATACAGCTAGAAACACTTCTTTCAATAAAATGTGAACTTTGTTTATTGGCCACACAATCTTGTTCCACCAAAATACACCTTGGTGAGCAGCAACTAGCAGTGTGAAGCAAAGTTAATATTTTATTGAAATAAAATGCTCCTGTGGATCACTTGTATGCCAAATTTACCTGAAGACCCCACTGATTTATTAAAGGTTCTACTCGGTATGTACATTTGCCAATAACCAAGGATACATTAAATTGCCAGAGTTTTAAATGTTGTTCTGTTCTCTCCACACAAGAATACATATATCTCACTCTCACCACTGTTATCTAGTTAAACAGTTATACAATTCAATACTAAATAAACAACAACCAAAATTATCCCATATGATTGCACATCTTAGTGAATTGGGATCTGTGGCTTATTGTGTGTCTATATGGAAGTCTGTGACATGAAAACATTTGAGAAACCCTTCACTAAACTACACTACCACTCTCAACTATCTCTTACATCTTATATATTTATCATACATACTATTATATTGTCTTTGATGTTTCCTCTTAGCGTCAAGAGATGCCAACACTGGATGACGACAGTGGGAGTGATCGCGAGGATGAGTTACCGCAAGTTGTCGTCCTAAAGAAGGGAGATCTGAGCGCGGATGACGTGAAGAAGATAAAAGATGAAAAACATGGTGGTGGGACAGAGAAAGGTAAGACTGATTAAACTTGTCTAAGGTCTATCTGTAATTCACTTGTCATGGAGTTAAGTTAAGTGAATCACATTTCTCATTGTTGATAATGTTTAAATTAGGTTAGGCCTGAGTCACTTTTGCTGAAACGCAAGCCTATAGGATCTCGTAGAGGCAATAGTCGGCATCTAGCATGCCGATCATTGCCTTCATAAGGCCCTAAAGGCTGCAGAAACTGTGCACCTATCCATTCTAAAGTTACCTAGTTTTGAAGCAAGTCTTTGATGGATCACATGCACACACATCTGTCTTTCTGTCCACAGATAATGAACCTCCTGCTGATGGTAAAATAATTTTCAAAAAGCCGGCCAAGCGCTCCTCCTCAGACAAATTCCAGGGCATCACTGCCAGCTCTAGCAAAAAGAAAAAGAGCGAGGGAGGGGATAAGAAGGAGAAGGAGGAGGAGAAGAAGGAAGAGAAGAAGGACGAGAAATCTGGAAAGAAAATGAAAAATAACAGCCTTCTGTCATTTGGAGATGATGAGGAGGAAGAGGAGGACTAAATGTTGCTGGTACACTAAGGAATCCAGACACAGGTGAACTTTTGTTGACACTGGAACTGAGGTTCCTTTTTTTGTTGGTGGCTTCCACACTGGAAAAGAGGAGACTGTGTTAAGATTAGTTATTACAGATCATTCACCCTCTGAGATATGGATTCAGATCAGTCTTTATTTGTGGCATGTTCCTGCTTGGGAACATGTGCGTGTTGTGTGACTGAGGCAATGCTGTCTTTTGAACATGCATCCTGGATGATGGAGTCCGTTGCCTCTCATACAAGTTAAGATCCTCTTACTGCTATTTGTGTCTGAATCTGCATCTCATCTTAATTTTAATTCATCTAAGGTGTCAACTGTACTGATGTTTGCAAAGAGGCTGAAGTATTCCTTAGTGAGTTTTTATATGCGGATACATTCAACAGTTCATTGAATGTATGTATATATTCTAGCTTCGACGATGGAGCCTTGACATTGTTTATGTGGAAGCAATGCATTCTTGTCAATGCAATTGTAGTTTTTTTATGTGGATGTGCTATTGTTGTATGCATTTTTTTAGAGAATGAGTTTGGCTGTAACATTTGGAATAGAAAACAATCTGACAGCCTATATTAAAACCTTATTTGTACTGTGCTAGTATGTCATGGTCTCACCTTATAATTAAGAAACAAATCTGTGTTAGAATGCCTGATGTACAGTATATAACCGAATCAATAAAAAACAGCCACACAGTGATTAGTCTAAATACTGTTATTTATTGTGGATTAAGTATTTCATACATGCACAGAACGCACTTTCTCAACACATCCAGAAAGAAACATCCATTTTATTCCAACAGAAAAAAAACATTACTTAACATGAACATGTAACCCTTTTCCCAGCACAGAAAACCCTGCGCCAGTAAACTGATTTGAGTTTACATTCAGAAAAGTAAAAGGCAAAGTTGAAATCGAGTGACATTAGTCTGCGCCCTTTGGCTGTCCTAAGGATGGGGTTGGACAAGACATGAAGTAACACAAAACACTAAGAACTGAAAGCTGCCAATTTAAATCATGACCGAGTCTCTATAAGTATCTAGACACTTCAAATAGTGCTGTTGTGCTTGTTAGAAAACAATGGATTTAACTTTGGTTAAATATTAAGTACAAGATCAGTTAAGTCAAGCACCCAAGTACCTAACTAGCCAAGCTTGATTCTCTGAGAAAGACAAAAGATTTACTATTTCATTACTTATGATGGAGGTTAATGTACGCTAGGTGTGATTAGGGACAAAATGACACTGTAGCTTGGCAATAGTTGGGCAGTCTAAGCAGAAAAGATAACAAACTAATGCTATGAAAACCATTTCCTCAAACAGGCTTAAGCTAAAATTGGCTGTCACAAAGGCATTATCATAGGTCTGTAGATTCACTGTCTGCCCATACTGATTTTATTCATTCATATGGGGCAAAAGGATTAAAAGATCACCCCTAATCCAATCAAAACAATAAAACAAAACAGAAAAAATCTAAACTAATGCTAGCGGTCTGCATACATAGCTCAATAGGAAAATGGTGAAGCTATTTGAAGTCTTTAGGATTGTTCCCACAATTAGTGCTGCATTATTATTATTAAAATCAATCAAAAGGAATATTTTCTATATTTACCTGAGAGGCAGCGAATACGTATGAACACACCCTTTTGAAATCATGAACAGGCTGAAACTGAGTGTGAGTGTCCTCATCTGGCCTCAAATCAGCAGGACATGACAAAAGTGTATCAGTGTGATGCTGGTTTTACGTTTGAGCTCCAGTGGCTGGTAAGTAAACAGTAATGACGCCGAGAGTAATCGCCACCCATCCACTGATATGTGAGGAACTGATTCATAACGGACTAGACACCATACAACAATATTAGGTTCCAAAAATTTGGTCACACAACCTGGATTTTGACTGTGATTGACATTACAAATTCCACACAGTAGGCTCTTCCCCCAGTAGACAAAGGGAAAAATACTCCGGATTACAAAAACACAGTGCACTCTCCCAAAGCAATGTGAAATGTCTTACACTATACTATAATACTAAAAGTAAAGTGCAGTTTAGGAATCGAGAATTCATATGCTAAGAAATTAGATGTGCAGGTGTGGTGCTGCAGCAGGGGAAATAGTCATTTAGAAATAACATGGAGCGGAGATGTTACTGATGTGGTACCGGTTCATTCTGAAATGAAACTCTAGAGTGGTGGTCCGGACCACTGCTGCGTTTCTATCCTGATTCGACAGCTAGAATGAAAACTAGCTGGCAGGACAGAAACCTAGCAGTAGTCTGGACCCAGAGGAGGGGAGTCAGAACCATTTATGTGCGAGCCTACTATGCGCCTCAAGGTGGCATTCTTGTGATTGGTGTAAAGGAGGTGAGTTATTGAAGTATCTTCTGGTGAACATCACGATATAATCACTATCACATCAACTACTCAGAGCTATCATGACACGCTATGTATCTAACAGTGATTTGTGTGTGTGTGTGTGTGTGTGCGTGTGTGTGTTATTTAGGAGGAGCACCATGTTGGAACTGTGGCAGCTCTCTGATGAAGAGTAGAGAGAGAGAGAGTGTGTGTCTATTAGTCAAGAAGGTTGTAACACTGCAGAATAAGCAGACATAGAAACACATAACACAGAGCTGGGGCCCCAAATGTGGCCCCGTTTACCCGTGCTGTTAAAATACCAATGTAGACAAATATTAGATATTATCTGCTCCCCTGGTAGTTTAGGAAAAATCAGTTAATTCTTCAGGGTATTCACACCTTTTCCCTCATTGGGATATTTATACTGTATCTAAGTAGTGTATAATATCATGTCCGTTTGTCTGTAAGGGAACAAAGGTGGTCTTAGCACTTAGGATGCTTTTGGGAAAGACTGGTATGAGCATTAGTCATCAACAGATGTGGTTAAAGATTCTGCTCACTAGCCCAGCGGGGTTTAGCTGTCTTTCATACGCTGGGTAAGGTTTATGTGCCCATGATATCTATTCACAACCCATTAAAGAATTTAGGTATCAAAAGGTAAGGCCGTTTTTACTAAAAAAACTGAGTTTCTGGAGGGTTTGACAGCAGTCTTAAGCTAAAACGATGTTAGTGCCAAGGTGTTTCTGGGTGAAACGTCGCCCTGTTGGATGCCCCGGGGCTCCCTGGCCTCATCACATGTGCTCTGGGTGGCTCTGCAGGCAGGAAATCATCTCTTGGACAGGTTTTCCCTCAAAACAAATCCGATGCACCGCTGTGAACAGAGGGAACCTGGAGAGAACGGATAGAGTCAAGACAAGTCATAGAGTCAAGCAGCTACTTCTGCTTCTTTGATTAAAGGTTTTCTCTTTGTCTTTACTGAAGAGAATCAACATGTTGGAAGTGCTTCTTCCATCGTCCTTCTGCCTTTGCCAGAAACACTTTTCCCTCCAAATCCAACCCGGTGGCACCCAATGTAAAATAGTGTAGAGGCTGCTAATCTTTTTGGCAATGGTCTTGTTTACAGTGATTATAACTGTCTAAAATGCAGACAGACAGACAGACAGACAGACAGACAGACAAGAGGTAGAGAGATCATCTGTACTAACTTGTCCACCAGGCCCTTCTGTTTGAGGATGTGGTAAACCTCAGCAGAGGTTGCAGGACCCTGGAGCTTCTGACCATTCAACATCTCCTTCTCCAGCTCCTCTATGCTCTGACGGTCGGTGGAAAAATTCACACAAAAAAACAGAAAAAGTTAATTTTGAGACAGACGAGTGGCCAGGATGATGACACAAATACAAATAGGGGAGAGCAGGGTAAGTTGGGTTTTTGGGGTAAGATGAGCCTCCCCTTGTTTCTAGGCAACCATCCACAAAGTTAATCATGTGATCATAGATATAGGAGAGTAATTCATTTCCCTGAATCTGGGTGCTAATGGAAGTTCTAAAACTAGAAATGTGTAGTATCAGAAATTAAATGATTAGGAGCATGAGGTCCAACATGTTGGGCATGTTGTGTTAACCCTGTCCTGTGTGAACCTGAGTGGAGATGCATGCAGGGCAAACTTCATGTGGACAACTGGAAGTGCAAGTGGTAGAAAAATCAACAGAATCAAGCGGACACTACTGCTGGTCCAATTCACATCTTTTAGAGAAACCAAGTTACTTTCTAAATCTGCCTCCACTAAATATCACTAATGTAAAGAATCTGCCAATACCACTCATTTCTGATTTTATAGTTCCCTCAAAATGGAGGTTGGAACTGAAAAAAGTATCTGTAATTACTGTATTTACAGCATTTTAAGGTTATAAATATAGATAAAAGACTTTCAGACTTTTTAAGGACCCTGTTCTGCACTTGCCCTGCACAGCATCTGCCTGTATAGAAGGGATGTATTTGGAATGGCACAGTCCATGATACTGTGCTGATGGTTTTGATTTCCATATCCTCCATATTCAGCACTACAGCGGGCTGGCCTGCTTAAGTTCTCTTGTACTGCCTATAAAAAATGTGCATCAGGACTATTCTGACTCCTCTGTCCAGCACCGACCACCTCATCATACCTTCCCGGTTTTGGCGAAGGCCTCGGCCACCCGTCGGTTGCGGCCGCCGTAGCAGGTAGTGATGAGGTCGGCCACGCCGCAGCTCTCCAGGAAGGTTGCTGAAGAGACGGAGCCGTCCTTGGAGAAGAGCTTGGCAAAGGCGATCATCTCCATCAGCCCCAGACGGATCACAGCTGCCTTGGTGTTGTCGCCGCAACGCAGCCCGTCACAGAAGCCAGCGCCCACCGCCACGATGTTCTGGTGTGGAACAGAAAGAGGAGGGATACGCACATTCACGCCCAGTACACTTCACAAGATTTAAGTTGCAACACGTTTGGCAGTGGCGGTGTTGGTGGTGATGATGTCCTGGTGTAAGGAGACTATTAGTTCATCAACATGTTATTGAAAATACTTTATTATATTATTATTGGTGTAAAGATTCTGATGATTTGCAAGTTTTATAGATATGCAGGGAGTGGACAAAACACCATGCATGAAAGGACTTACACAGGCGAGTTTTGTCAGTATGTGTATGTGGCTTTAAAAGAGGTCTGACAATCACCACTTTTAAAAGCAGCATGAGCCAACTAACAGAGGCCAAACAGTCGGCGCATGGATTGGAGGAGCATCAATCACAAAAACTGCTAAGGTGGAACAGTCTTGAAAATCATGACCACATACATGGAAACAACACTCTCTAGCCAATAACATGACAGGTATGAAATACAAGAAGGAAACCTGCACTTCAAACTTTTTACCTTTTCAGCAATTTGAAAGCTGAATGCTTAGAAGGGGTTAAGATGCTCCTAGTTTCCTCAAGTTATAAAATAAATGTGTGTATACATGTGTGTGCGTGTGTGTGTACCTTCAGAGCTCCACACAGCTCCACCGTGTCGGCATCATCCACCACTGTGATCCGGAAGTTGGGAGTCTGCAGCAGCTCTTTGAACAGCAGGCCGTTCTCCAGCACCTTGCTGCCTGAAAAAACACCACGGGGTCCCGTCAAGAGAGGCAACTAAAAAAACTGAAGCGCATTTCGCCTTTAATTGCGGGACGTGCTACCCGAGTTGCTCCTGTGTATGAGGGGACATGTCATTTATTATCCATCAACGCTAAATTCACCCCGGCTCAAACTTCACATCACTCATGTTTTACCTCGCCGATTTTATGTGCCATTTCCTTCCATTAGGTCATTTTGAGTACACATCTTACACATCTTAATAAGGGATGTAATGGAGTGGATCCAGTTAACGGCTGACATCAAATCAGCTCAGTGTGCCTTAAGATTGAAAGTGAGGAAACGGCTAACTTTGTTGATATTGTTGTGATTTGGTATTCAACATAATAGCTACCAATGCTGCACATTGGCGCCTCCTTTGCGTTATAACTAGGACCACACTGGACACAATCACTGACTTTCATTGAGGTAAGTAACAAGGTAACTAGCTAACAAATGGGGCTTCACACGCCTGTCATACAAAGTTGAATGTTATTTTACCACATATGTACGAACACTGACCATTTTATAGCGCCACAGCCACCAGGGTCCTTCTTACCGATAGTGGTTTCACAGAACTTTTCAGCCGCCACCTCATTGGCGATGTTGGCCCCCATGAGGACGCTGACATCAATCCCCATTTTCTCCCGGATGATGTCAGAAATCAGCTTCAGCCCCTCCGGACCCTCGTCTATCCCCTGACGGAGAGAGAGAGGGGGAGATGTGAGAAAAGCGTGAATGAAAGAAGGAGGTGAGAGATGAGAAACGGAGATGTGTGAGGGAGGTATGGAGGGTGAGAGAGGGGGTGGTGTGTGTGTGTGTGTGTGTGTGTGTGTGTGTGTGTGTGTGTGCACATGTGAATGTCAAGCAGAGCCATGTCCATTAGTCCAAAATGCAAAGGTCATAGCATTTATCATCAAAGGGAAGAAAGAAGATGGGGAAGAGAGAAGGAGACAAGGACTGAAAGAAGCTCAACAGTCTTAAATGAAGCCTCATCCTCCACTCAGCTATCTTCCAGATTCCCTCTTTGGCTGCTGAAGCTCTGAAGCACAGAGAGACTGACGCTTGAGGACAGCAAATTGGTGGTGAAATATTGAAATGTCCCTGTCAGACTGAAAAATGAAGGAAAATTGCTGTGCTGAGACAGACAGACCAGCTGGCGACTTACTTTAAATCAGACACGCACCGGCTCCATTATGAGTCTGTTGTTTTGGAGAGACCGTGCACCATACAAACTAACAATAGAGGGTTTCAGAAAGTTACATTTAAGACTTTTTAAAGACCTTTTCAAAGTCAGTCAGAATGGAATGCAAGAGCAATTTTGCAACGGAAATCCCAAAAAAGGTTATTTGAGGCGTAGCCCACGTGGCCCTGACCTGCTTTGGTGTCGGGTTTCCACTACACTATTCATTCAGAGGGACAAATGTAGGGTAAGTCAAGCTCACTCGCTCATTCAGTTCCAATCCTCTGGCACCCAAACTCTGATATGATATAAATCCCCTCTCTATATAATGACCCAGAGGGTTTAATCAGCTTTTTTAACCTGGATAAAGCTGAGGATTTATCTCCGCTAACATGCACGCACGCACACACACACACCAAGAGAGGGAGTGTGTGTGAGGCTGTGTGTTGTCGTGGCTTTGATCTGGGCTGCAGTCTGACTCTGTCAGACTAATAATAACGCTCCAACATCCCAAACAACCCCAAAAGGCCAGAGCAGACGCAGCCTCGCCTATTATTGTGGCATTATATGTTACATAAAAGGGTTCTCAGTGCACTTTGAGCCTGGACTCGCGGCACTGCAGGTCTCTGAACCTGAAATAGTATGAAGTAGTATGAAATAGTAAAAATATGTTTAGGAACGTGGAAATTCCACTTCTTGTGACTTCTGCTCGTCCCTTCAGGAATCAATAATCTGCAGAAGAAGACGATAAGGGCCAACGACTTTCATAAAGCATTGTCATTTTAGTATAATGACAAATCTAAATTCTGCATTGTGGTGACAGAAAACACATCAAATAAAAGCTATAATCCTAGACGGACTGCCTTACACAGCATCACAACACATATTGCCGGCTGTGGCTGACACCAAGAGGAAAAACAGCTGCTGTGTCATGCCCAGAATCTATTCTATATATAGATCCCATCACTCATTTCTCCATCCTTTTCCTGGCAGGGGTGAGAAGAGCCTCTGATAGGTTTGACGATGTGACACTAAAATTCTCTATTGAAACCAGTAGAGCAAATTGAGATTCAATAACAGGGAGAAACACTGGGCCGATCTGGAACTGCTACAATAACATGGAAATTCAAAAGAGCCACAACATGAAAGGTTGCTTTCACTTGACAAATGAGTATGACTTCAAGATGGCCCAAGCATTGTATGTACTGGGATGATGAAGGGTGCTGTTTGCCAACTCCACATAGTGCTCCATCATTCATAATCCATAACGTAGCTGATGAAACAATTTGTATACTTGATGTTTAGCAGTTATGCAACATCAGCGCTCATCTGGATTGGCTGAAAGCAACTTAGGCAAAACTATTGAATGTGCAAAATTTTGGCATTAGGAAGCTGATATCCAAGTAGCGATGCAGATAAAGTAGATTAGCTGCATGAGTCAGAGGCTGATATGAGACTAATATGAGAGCTAAAAGGGTTAGGACACAAAATCAGGCTAAAGCTTTTAGTGTTAGTAAGTTTAAATGACCCTGGATTCAGATCTCAGGCTGAACCCAAGCCCAAATTGGATGTTCATTTCAAACTTAATAGGCTTAGTAGGCATTGTGTAGTGAAAAAGCTTGCGTTACCTTTATGAGTGTGATTCCCAGGGTCTTGGAGGAGACACAGCCCACCATCTCGTCACACAGATTCCTGATGAACTGGTGAGGGACCACGAACACCAGCAGGTCGGCTCCTTCTGCTGCATCGCGAAGCTTCGGGACAGCCACCTAGAGAGAGGGAGGGTGTGTGTGTGTGTGTGTGTGTGTGTGTGTGTAGTTAAGCAGGGAAGGATGGGACGATTTGACATCTCAATTACATCATCATTCCTCATTATATGGCACGTGAGGGCAATTTTGCACCAGCTCAGACTGAAAAATACCAGCCAACAGTTGCTTAGTGCAGCTGTAAGGGTCTGAAGACTAGTTCATACCGGCTACAGCAGCAGTGCAACCATCCCCTCTCTTACCACGTTCTCTGGCAGTTTGTATCCAGGCAGGTACTTGATGTTTTCGTGGTCCGTATTGATGATGTCAGTGAGCTTCCTGCCGTTGACGTTTTCTTCAAACACCCACATCTTCACTGTGGTGGCGAAGCGCTGCAGAGACTGGGCGTTACTGCCAATAATCCTCGCTATGGCCGAGCCCCTGGAACCAAAGGAGAGATCGGATCACTGGCGCTATTTTATGTCCCCAGCTGAATTATACCCAGAGCTTACTGGGATGGATGCAAAGTAGCCAATGCAGATGACCACAGGGGGGCGCTGTGATGTCAAGTGAAAGCATTGGATTGATCAGATTTTGAAGCCAGGTGTCCCAGGTGTGCAGGAGTCACCAACTGGATAAGATTGGGGAACTTAACATTTACCCCGAACTTGCAAATTCAAAGTATTTGTTTTATGTACTTTCAGAAATCAACAAATCTTGCATTTTTATTTTAGTGAATGCATGGTGCAAACAGATTCAAGGACTGAATTTTCTTGGTGTACTACTACATGGAGAGCTGTTGATTTTACACATACGTGTCTGCAAAATGATCCTTCATATAACTAAGAAAATAAAATACGTCCGTTTCCATATAACAAACCTGGGGAGTAGTATTAGAGTAGTATTTAGTACATAAGTCCATTACAGGAACTAGATTTGTTTCCAATCTTACAGGATGACAGTCTATCAGGTTGGATATGATGTTAGCCTACCATGGGCATGTACAGCAGTGGTTAGTGGTTAGAGAGACCTTCCTTCAACTGAAGGTCCCGGGTTCACGCCCCCTTGTCGGCAAGCATCCGGCCCTACTGAAATGTCTTTGAGCAAGACATTGAATCCCTACCAGCTCCAGGGTTGCTGTTCTGTAGCTGATCCTGACCTCTGACCTCCCCTATGGGACTCAACACAGCATCACATCTACATGTAGTAGCCCGGTACAGCTGTGACACAGTGAAACTGTACAAAAGTAGCCATGCTATAAGCTACAGGATGATCAGCTCATAGTCAGAGATGTAACATCCCCAGCAGATCGCATGCAATGGAAAGTCCTGCACATCACCCCAGCATGAGTGTGACAGACTTGACTCACCAGTTGCCAGAGCCGACTATGCACACTTTGAGCGGCGATGCCATCGAGGACGCTTCCGGTTTCAGTCCAGCGGGCGAAAAAAAAACAGACGCTCAATTGGGCTGCTTCCACGCGACGTCTGTACCAAGAAACAGCAGTAAACACCGGAGAGAGACAGGCGGAAAGCTGAGCGCATCTATAACAGGCGCCAGTGGGTGGATGATCGTCCCCTGCTGATGGCGTCATTGAAAGTGTCGCATGCCACGCTATCGGGAATTGTAGTTTGCATATACGTTGACGTAACCGTTTGTAGCCTCAAGGTTGTGTAACAGTAGCCTAACGGGTCTGTGACTCAGGGTCTGGTTACAGGCAAGTGTAACGGTTTGTAACCTGATGCACCCGAAAAACAGTTTGTAAAAAACACAAATCTCTACCCGAAAAAAAGAAATTAGATTGTTTCACTTTAGAAAAAGAATTGTAGTAATCCTATAATATTATAGGAGCCTGCAGAATACTGGACGTGATTTCAACGTTGTGTCTCTGCTTTAGCTGTCATATAGAGTAAATACAATATTACATATTTAAACAATGCATAAAAATCTGTAAATATCAGACATAAAATGTTCAATTAAATCTTAAACCAATTAAATCTGGTAATGACAATAAAAGTAAGGAGGGCTATAAAATGTGAACACAAAATCATGAACAAATATACAAATGCATTATATACCCTATTATACAGTACTATGTTTATATGTTGTACATGTAGTGTGTTTGTGTAAAGGCATTCGTGTGAGCATGTTGATAGGACAACTGTAGTTGTTGCCTGTGATGGTATCTACTGCAATCCTTCTTGCTGATTGGAGGGGGAGTATCCCGAGCTGGGGGGAGTGACCATCCCGGGATTTCCAAAACAAAAAAAACGCAATAACGTCAGAGAGAGAGAGAGAGAGAGAGAGAGAGAGAGAGAGAGAGAGAGAGAGAGAGAGAGAGAGAGAGAGA
>CABFOQ010024265.1:0-28531 GCA_900660455.1 Gephyroberyx darwinii
GTCTCAACCCCGTGGACAGCTACAACGAGGGGGTCAAGGTATACACACACACACAAA
Organism: Gephyroberyx darwinii; assembly: GCA_900660455.1. Taxonomy (NCBI): domain Eukaryota; kingdom Metazoa; phylum Chordata; class Actinopteri; order Trachichthyiformes; family Trachichthyidae; genus Gephyroberyx; species Gephyroberyx darwinii. Next base: position 58 of record CABFOQ010024265.1, read on the forward strand.
GACATATATGCACACACACCAACAGAATTCCTTCCCTGTGCTCTTGTTTTAGTCCCTTCATGGCCGTACTGCATTTTATTGAGTTACATGCATGGTTTGAACATTCAGCAGGGTTGTTTCCAGATTGTTTTGCATTATGCTGTTGGGTTGCATGCTATGCTATTCTATGCCATGTCATGCCTTGCCTGTGGTTGGCTTTGGCCTAATGTGCTCTTCCTCTTCTCTCCCCCTACACTACTTCTATCCCTCTGTCATTATCATCCATCCATCCTGTCCCCGTCTAACGCCTCCCCCCCTATCATTGCCTCACCTTATTCTCCCTCTCTACTCTTTTATTGTGACAACTCCCTTCGAACCACCACCTTCACCACATCCATCCACCCCTCTGCCCTCTTTCTGTGGCTTCACTCCAATCCCTCACACTCTTCCACCTTTCCCTGTCATACCCCCACCCCCCTTCCCCCATAGCCGTGGAGGGTAAGCTGATCTGTGTGTGTGTTTGTTATCATTGTAGAGTTAGTAGTTAGTAGAGTTGTTAGCTACTAGATACCGTCACTAACAGAGATACTTTAACTTTCTGAATTTTAGTCAGTCATATTTCTTCACCAGACACTTTGCTAGCATTGTTCCTCATTCAAAGCAATGGGAACTGCTAATCCCAAGCTAGTGAGCTGGCTTGCAGGTTCATGGAAGCCACTGGTTTCAATGAATGATGTTAACAATAGTAACAAAAATGTGACAAATGCCTGGTAAAGAGAAATACAAGACTAAAATGCAATAAGTAAATGTATCTGTTTAATCTCAAATAGATGTAAGCATAGTAGATTGTGTGTGTCTGCCATTGTGTCATTAGAAGGAAGTTCAATTTGTTAGCATTAGATCCCATCATTAACTGGTTATAGGTTTTGTGCCACCGGTGGCACAACATCCATCCCAAAACTGAATTTATTTCATATTGTTCCTGTGAGCTTAGACACTTGAGGATTTACCTCTTTACAACATCATGAAGAGAGTGTCTGCTGTCGTGTTTCTAGCTCTTGTTTATGCTCACAAACCAGCACTTAAATGTAATAAAGTGAATTCTGTTTTAAGGTGGATTTCCCCTTTAAACCAAGCCTTACACTCTGTGTTCTGCATTTGAAGCAATGGTTCTTAAACCTCTAAAGCCATGCCTCGATTCCCTTCTTGCCCCCTTAAAAATGTTTTATAGTTAAGTTGAATCCATGGGCCAGCTGATTTAGGTTTTAGTCTGTCACTACACAGCTGACTGTGTCTGTTAACATTAACATTGTACTAACAACCCACTAGTTGATCATACTAGAAATGCACGTCAACAGCTATGACAATCGAGTCACTGATTTTTGTGTTGCCACATACTGCCACCTAGTGGTGTGTCTGTGTACCTACAGCCACCTATTCTGACCACTCTTAAAGAAAGCTCTACCCTGTTAAAGTACAGACCAGTTTTTGTTGATAATGAAAAAGGTTTTTTTTGTGAAGACGGATGTTTTCTGTCCATCAGTTTTCTTTGTTAAAGGTCCGATGTGTTTCCCAATTTGATAAAAATAAAATAACAGGACAGTGATTTTCTACAACTTCTGTGAATATACATAATAGATTTACTAAAAAAAATTGTTTGGAAATTTCTGTTTCTCATTGGCTCATTCTGATGGTCCTCCTCTCCTTATTGGTCCAGCTGCAGCCGCAGGAGATCAGCCCGCCCCCCACAGCCAATCTGGATCGTTCTAACGACAAAGTGTACGAGAATGTGACGGGATTGGTTAAAGCTGTGATTGAGATGTCCAGTAGGATTCAGCCTGCAGCCCCAGAGGAGTACGTCCCCATGGTCAAGGTAGGATTCAAATGGTGCATTCAAGCAGAGCATTGCAACCAGTGCTTTATGTGTCTGCATGAAGCATCAGAAAACAAATCACACACTTGTGGTACACTGGAAAATGATTGTAGTGATCAAGAGAAGAACATCACAATGTGCAAAACAGGAATATTTTGTGTACTATTTTGCGTGTGTACATGTGTGTGTGTGTGTGTTTAGGAGGTGGGTCTGGCGTTGAGGACTCTGCTAGCAACAGTGGATGAGACGATTCCTGTGCTGCCAGCCAGCACACACAGAGAGGTAAACACACACACTCACACAAAGAAAGCATCTTACACACACTACACATGACTCATAATTTAAAAACACCTGACTTTATGCATGATTACAAACATGAAATACATCATGACATGTATTTTCACTTAAACAGAGGTATATCTTCTATTCTCTAACGAGACTGGGAAGATGAGGTCAATATACTACTTTTATATTTGTTACATCACATATGAACTTGTCATTTTATCGATGTTGTCACAGATTGAGATGGCCCAGAAGTTGTTGAATTCAGATCTGGCAGAGTTAATAGGGAAGATGAAACTAGCCCAGCAGTATGTCATGACAAGGTCAGTACAAATATACTGTATATGTTGTATTGATTATGATGGTTATTACAGAGTTCAAATTGAGAATTGAATTATTCTAGCTCACGTTTAAGTACTTTGTCACGTTAGATTGCAATAATAGCAATAATAAAAAAAAAAATCTGTTGTTTTTTTTTGTTTTGTTTTGTTTTTTATGAGGCTGTCCACTGTACATAATAACAATAATGTATGTTCATATCATTGTTTTCTGTATTCTGGACAGTTTACAGCAAGACTACAAGAAACAGATGTTAACGGCAGCTCACGCCCTCGCCGTCGATGCCAAGAACCTGTTGGACGTCATCGACCAATCACGGCTCAAGATGATCTCCCAACCCCGCCCGCACTAGCCCAGGCAAGATCCATTCAGGCCAGGGGGAGGGACCAAGAGATTCATCCACAGCCAATCCAGATAGAGGAAGAGGAAAGAGGAGGGGGCTGTTGCTCTGGAGACGGAGGGTGCAGAGGCTGTCAGCCAATCACATGGAGAGTTAGATGGACGAACGAATCGATCTGCAGGCATAAACCAATAGATTGATATCAGTGATGTGTGGATGGACAAATAGACGGATGGACAGCACACCTGAAGGACTAAATGAGGCAACTCCTCCTCCCTCCCTCCTCCTCCATCATTTTTCTTCTCCCTCCCTCCGACAGACTTTCATTTAGAAACTCTTCCTTGATTTTTCTCTCTTGCTACGTCCATGTTTGGTTGATATTACATTGTTTTGTACTTTTGTTGTTTGGTTTTGTATCCAGAGAAATGCTCTTCTCTCCCATCACGCCTCTTCAAGGACGAGTTTTATAAATCATCCAGGACTCATTTTGAATCATCAGAAATCAGAAAGCAAATATAACGGGGCATTTGGAGGACTGCAACATCCAACGCCAAGGTTTATGGGCCACTTTTGGTCTCACTGAGATGCTGGTTTATGTTTCATGGCATAGGAACGATTGCGAAGATGTTTTGGTGAATGGACACACCAAAAACTGCCCCATAAACATGCAACAAACACAATCTCCACATCAGTGGGATGTAACAACTGGAAGAGAAGAGCTAGGATGAGGAGGATAATGAAGATGATAATGACTATTCTTAAAACGCGCTTATTATATCATTAATTATTATTATTATTATTATTATTATTATTATTATTGCTATTTTCAGCTTTGACTGTCTTTTTTCTGCCTTCCTGTCTTTCTCACCATTATTGTCTGGGCAGCAATTATTGATTTATAGATGCTCATAAATGTCATAATTTCTTGTTGTGTTTTATTTCTTTAGCATCCTTTGGCATGACACTGACAGACTATCTATCTATCTCTCTCTCAGGCACCAGGAGATGGCATGAAAATGAAAACAAGAAAACTGAATTCTGAGCAGGAAAAAAAAAACTTTTTATGGAAAAATGTAAAAAAAAAATAAAAAAATGCCACAGGCCACTTTTTAAGTTAACTACATAGTAAATATACAAAGAAGCTTTATTTTTAACGCTTTTTCTGAGGCCTGAATTGTTACTGAAGAAGGGAGAGGGAGGAGAGAGGGAGGGGATGAAGGGTGGGGTGAGAGGGACCAACAAGTGGGAGGAGTAAAGGTGGGGTCAATAAGGTTTGAAGTAACCATGGAGATGCTTATTATGGGTTGCCCTGTGCCAAACAATCTGCAGTTGACTAGTCTGGATGTTGTGAGGGTATACTGGTATACTTCATCCCAAACTCCAAGAGCTTTTATACACAGTGGCTCAGCCGTGTCTCTTTCCACATGGTTACTTTATTGTTTGTTTGCTTTGTATATTGAAGCCAAATGTACTGTTGCATCGTTCATGTTGTGGGTTTCTTATATCCTGTCTCTCTTCACACAAATGTCTATTAAACAATATGCAGTGTGAGCCCTCAGAGATGGAGTCGGAGGTCCTTCAGTTTAGTCGACCCTGGAAGTGGATTTTCATCCAATTTTAATAGTTTTTACAAAACAACTTTTTATATCAGAATACAGTCTGGTCAATAATGGAATGATTGAGAGTGATTTCTTTGTCATTAGTAGCTGAATTGCAACTGCAGTTGTCATTTAGAACTGATTGAATTCAAAGTTAGTTGGACCTCAGCCTCATTCAGTTATCCTCCCCATCTTTCTACCTCTCAATACTCTCCCTTTATTCTCTCTCTTTTTTCCCTCTGTTGAATACTCTCTCTCTAATCTCTCTCGCCCTCTGCTCTGCCACTCCTTCTTCCTCCTCCCTTCTTTCTGTCTCCCTTTCTCACATCACCTGTCCCTTCCTCTCTCTTCCCCGTCTTCCTCCCTCTCCAGCCCGCTGTTCCCTCTCTGAGGTGAGCAGTACTCTCAGGAAGGAGTCACATGTACAGTTCCTAAACCAAGCAAATAAAAAAAACACTGTTAACATTATTAAACACTTCTAGTCGTTGTCATGTTTTTTGTGAGCTTCTCTCCACAACTCTGTGTCTGTCCCTCTTTCTAAGTATATATATATATGTTCTGTGTGTGTGTGTGTGTGTGTGTGTGTGTGTTAGAGAGAGATAGAGAGAAAATGCTCTTTACACACTGCCCGTAAAATTACAATCCAAGCTTCTTCCTCATTGGAACACCTGATATTTCTCCAATCATCTACCTTCCCCCTGAACCCAACCCTCCACCCTTCTCCCTGGTGATTTCAACACATATTGACTCCTCAGACCGTAAACGAGACCACATGGTACCCAGCTGCTTCAACCTCAACATGTTAATAGGTCAACGAGTAAACATTCACCACCCACAACTGTAGACTCATCGTTTACCTCGATGACTCGATCACCTGGACCCTTTCTCATTTCTCCTTAAACGCCTCTTCTGGGTTCATTTAAGTGTTGACAGGCACCAATATTGTCACCTGTAACCCAGATCCTAAGCCTTCCTCCTCCATAAAGGCCTGTCTTCCCACAATCAGTCCACTCATCAGCAAAGCAATTAAGTCCTCTCTCCACACCACGTAACCCCTGCTCTTAAACTTGCCAATATAAAACATTGTGATAGCCCCAATTATTACAGACCCATCTTCAACTTCATTTGTGTAACATACTGAAAAAACTGGAGAATACTTTCAGAATTTATAGATCAGAATCATATGGATTTTGTATTTTTTTCAATCCAGGATCAGACTGATCTTTCTGATTTTGAAAATTTGCCCCTTTTTTTCAAAAGAATTTCTCAGATGGGATTATTCTTTTTCTATTTTGCCATCTGTTGGACAAACAATGTTACAACATGTTGTTAGGCCAAAAACACATGAATGAACTGAAAGATGTAAGTTTGTTACTTGTATTCACTTATCTGCAAGTATACAATGCAGAACTTGATTATCCCATTAGATAATCAAATAACTCAATAAAACATCCCATTCCTCTGCAAATTGTTTTCATTCATTTCATTTGATTTGAAAGGTAATTTTACACCTTTATTTTTTATTATTTATTTTCTATAAAGCATTTGAGAAGCTTGAAAGATGCTATTTAAATGACATCTTCTTCTTCCTGCTGTTATTGTTGTTATTGTGAGTATTTGCATTATCATCACAGATTCTTAAATTTAGTGGTGGTGGCAAAGGTGATCAATGAAACAGAGACAGAGAAAACACATGGCTACGCCGATAGTGATTTTGCGTGCGTACTGACGTAACGGTCACGCAGACCTGACGCAAAGTACATAACCCAACCTCCCGCCCTCATGCCTTCCCTTTCCGCTGAAAATCCTTCAGAGTAGGAAGTCAACGTGCCTAAGGTGCTCGGTTCTTCATCCGAAGCTAAGGCCCACAATCCGGCGACTAGCATCCTTAAACTTAGGCATCCGACCTCAAAACTGTAAAATCCAAGACCCAAAATGGCCTCCGTGTCCGAGCTCGCCTGCATTTACTCCGCTCTCATCCTCCACGACGATGAAGTCACCGTCACCGTAAGTCTCCCGCTTTCTCCCCGCTAGGTCAATTCCTGTACTTGTTATATAAGCAGCGGGGCATTAAATGGTCGTAAGAGCCGTAAATGTCAAAATAGTAAAGTGAGGACTCCATTGACCTATACAGACCCTGTTTTATAAAGACAGTTAGTTTTATAAGGTGTCCCAACAGTCAAAATTGCCCCCGTCCCGGTTAAAATGGCGGCGTGCTTGTCGCTAGGCCTCGTTTCTGCATTAGGGCAGCACCTGTCTGACTTGTAGCATCCTTGGCTTAACTCTAGTATATGCTACGTATAGCTAATAGGCTGTCAGTTAACTACTTACCTAACGTTAGCTACCTTAACCAACCTAAATGCTAGCCAATGCTAAGTTAACGTGTCTGTAGTGAGCTAACGCTACCCTACAAAATCGTGGCCAGGTGGCTAACCCTGCTGTTCCTATAGCTGGCTTGTCATAAGTGCTTGTAAACCAGCTACAACGTTGTCCTATTCGTCTACATGTCGTTTCATTAATCAGGTAACGTTAGTTGTGATGTTAATTTGACAGCTTAGTACACGTGGTTGCTGCTCAATATAAATAAGACACGGTAGCTAGCAGCATGTCTAACTAGCCGGTGTAGTAGTTTCAGACCTACCACGTGTTTGTTTAGTTTACGGTGTACTAAAAGTGCTGAAAATGTATAAGAATGAACAAGCACAGGAGTGAAACAGAAATCAGTAAAAGATGTTAGCCAAATTAAGATCCAGTCTAACTGGTTGTCAGGCATTGTATTTACGTATTGCACGTTGGTAGCTTGAACCTGAAAAGTGTAACTTTTAACCTTTTTTCCTGTATCTGTAGGAGGACAAGCTGAATGCTCTGATCAAGGCTGCTGGAGTCACCGTGGAGCCCTTCTGGCCAAGTCTGTTTGCCAAGGTGAGGAATGGACACGCATCATACACATACCTGTGTCTGTCATTGGAGACTTCCTGGTAATGTCTCATTGCTAAGGAGAGAGTCTGGATCCTGTCAGTTACGTTGGACAAGGGATGCTGCACATGTAGTGTTTGAGCCATGAGGATTTTGGAGTGGGCTCAGTCGGTCCCCATTACTTCACTAGGAGGTCGCTGCCTTGATGAGTGTCAACAGTGTCATCATGTGACTGCTTCATGCACAGTAATTGTCATCAAGAAATCCTGGAGCTGCTTAGAGGGAGACTATCTTGGTTGGCTTTAGCTTTGTGGGACCATTCAAATGATTGTAGTTGTAAAAAGAAATCTGCCCCTATTCCTCCTACAGGCAGTCAGTTTCTATTTATCTCAGCTCAAATCTGTCTGGACATGAAGTGATGTCTGGGTTTGTTGGCCTTGTACCATGCATGCCTGTATGTACCTATGTTGCTGCAATTAAGCCATGTTCTTTTTTTTTTTCCCAAAAGGCCAGTGCCTTTTTTACATTAAAGTCTGTGGGTAGCAGTTGTTTTGAAAGTGCCCAGCACTGTAACTTTTTAGGGGAGAGCACTTGAAATGATGTGCTTCTGTGAACTGAGTATTCACAAGTAAGATGTGGAATTTCATCCTATGTAGACAGTTTACAACAGTCAGAATGAAAATGCTGTTGAAAAGTTACTGAATTCTCAGATCAGTCAGTAAGTTAACACATAGGCTATGTTTTGGGTACGTGTTCGGGAGCTGTACTGGAGTACTATGTGCTGATGGTGGCAGCTAGGCATAATGGACATGAGGCGTGCTTAACGTCACCTGCTTTATCAGCAAAAAAGACAGTTGCATTGTTTTTTCTACAAAAGCAGAATTGTGTGAACACACCCCTCACGGGGACAATGCCCGTCCATCCAAAGGAAGTGATTGTGATCTGTGAATGTTGTACATGTTGTAGGCTCTGTCCAGTGTTGACATTGGCAGCCTGATCTGCAACGTTGGTGCCGGTGGTGGAGCTCCAGCTGGAGCCCCTGCTGCAGGAGGAGCTGCCGCTGTTGGAGACGCTCCAGGTAAATATCGATGTAATAATTGGATGGATAATTATCAAATCACATCGTGTAGGTGAATGTTTGCCAAGTGCAGAAACTGAGGACAATATTAGGATGGGATCAATTAAAAAAAACAGTAATGAAATGATCATAGCTTTTATCACATTTGCTGTAACTTGCTTGTGTCAAATATTTCAACATCAGCAGAACTCATAATTCGAGTCAGGAATGCCCTCCTATGTATCAACAGGCTTTATACAAACTTCACCGACACGTCTCAAACTTTCTCAAGTTGCATACATAAGCATAAGCAAGTAAAGTAGTTAACTAACTTTCTGGTTGCGGTACTTGGCCAAGCAACCAATTCCAAATATTTTGAGTGCAGTGATGGTGCCCTGCTCCAAGATAACGGTGCCATTTTAATTATGTGGTGGGCATAGCTTGTCTCTACCATAGTTAGCAAGTATTTTTTTTGCCTCTAACCCATGTCTTGTTTGCCCCTACAGCCAAGGAAGAGGAGAAGAAAGAAGAGAAGAAGGAAGAGTCTGAGGAGTCCGATGACGACATGGGCTTCGGTCTCTTTGACTAAAATGTTTTTGTAACGACACAATAAAAAGACAAAAACGAGAGGACTGGTTTTTCTCACTATTGTCCATGAATGTGTCCAGGAGCCTGTTTCATTAAGAGATTAGTGGGTTAGCTACATTTGGGTGTAACTTTAGCTTTTCAGTGTCAACAGGATACATCATGGTAATCTAGATCGCTCCAGAGCAGATTATCTTCAGGCTATCGGATCCAAATATAACTCCCTCCTGTTCCTCACAGAAATGGCATCACTGTTCCTAGAGGAACCTGTGGACTTGAATAACCTTCATTGGAATGAGAAGAGTAGTAAAATCTTTTGATTTCCATACTCTTGCAAGTGTGCCGCTTCATGTTTAACTAAGATTGTCTGAGAGTGGCTTGTTCTTTAATACCACGCAATCTCTGAGTAGACTGTATTGTCTCTCCAGGCCACCAGGGGTCAGAACCCAGACTGGTTAATGCAATTAGACCCTAACACAACACTTAGTGTGTTTCCTACCTGACTTCACAGTCAAACCCCATACACTTGAGTTGACCTGTAAAGGATCTCTTGTTTAAATGCTCAGCTCCAAGTCTTGTGAACAAAGTATCAAGATGAGCTGTAGAGAACATGTACAAGATGTGCGTTAACAGCTGTCTACCATATCGGTCTCCAGATGGAGGCACCATATCTACAGAAAGGTGGTAATGTGCATGTAAATATCAGTTTGCATTATTTCTCAGTTAGCTGTGTGGGTGGCGGGAGTATATGATTTAAAAAATAATTTAAAAAAAGACTGCAAACTATTCAGTCAATTTTATTTCATCTCCAAAAACATTTTCAATAAGAAACCATTTCAAGACAGATCCCTTTTGGCTGCATTTACACAGCCACAGAAAACTAATTGTTTGTGGCACAGATAATCTAGTTGTCTAGATGAAGGAAACAACAGATCCCAAGTAGATTCTGTTGATCTAGGGCAAATCTAATTTCTGTGACTGTGTGAATCCAGATAGAGTAATACTTTCCTCAAGTCTCACAATTCATTTTTCTAGGATGTCAGTTCTTTATAAACATTGGATGGATCGATAATGGTGAACAAAAAGGAAAGTTGACAACTAAAAATGTACATTTCACACACACACTTATCACATTTGGCACTCTCACTTGTTTTCTTGGCCCTGATAAGAAAAATACTCGAGCAGGTAAAACGACAGAACTAGAATGGATAGAAAGGACACTCCTTTGGTACCGCGTAAGGAGGAGACTCAGTTCAACACAACAGCATCTGGAATGTTACAGGAGAATAAAGTAGAGGTGGAAAGTACGTGATTACTTTTTTCAGTACTTCAGATGCTTTACTCTCCCTTCTGCTTCAGTCATTTTAAGAGTATTGACTGCAATGTAACAGCCGTTCTGGAGTTAGTTGATATTAGACAATTTTAGAAGTTACACAAGTTTGATCATGTTCAAAAGTTAAAGTACTTATTGGTAAACTACTGAAATGATTACTCAAGTGGAAGTACTGTTACCTCAGTTATAATATAATATACTGTAGTTTGAGTACTTGTCTAGAGAATTACTCCAGTTAAAAGAGTACTCTTTCCACCTTTACCAAGTGTGCCAGCAAACTAACGATTCAGACTTGATTTTCCATCCATCCATTATATTTCTGTGGGTGAAACAGTTTTAGAGTTTGTAAGTTCTCTGGGCTCTCAATGAAAATTGTATTCTTTCAGTCTATTGTGATTTTTGAACAGAAAAACAAAAACAAAAGAATTATTGATCATGTTTCTTAATTCAAAGTTACTTCCACTTCTTAGGGGCAAACTGAGCTTAGAACGGGAATACCACTGAATGTAAGAATTCATGTATTTTAGTCCTGCAGCCTAGCACAGCCCAATCAATATTAATATGGTTCAATCAATAAGGGTTTCTGTTTAGTCGGGGTTTGTTTGTCTCTTACTGACACAATTAGTGGGCTTGAAACTAGACTGTCAGCAAAAATGGCAATGCTTGATAAACGGCAACATTTGTTCACTCGTTCCTTCTATCCTTTCCTCTCCCCATCTTCTGATATTATATTGGTCCTAGAAAGAATTCAGCTTCAGGTGTTATTTCACATAGACAGACCATTTTAGGTGTTGAGGTCACATATCTCTAAAGGAGCCACTACTGGCCATTCTGGGGATCCGTAGTCACCACCACGCAAGTCTAAAAGTCATACTTGAGCACATATAAGATGAGGCAAAGTAGATCCAGGTAATATGATTCGGTCCCTTGGTGTCCTCGGTCCTACAATTCAAGAGGTAAGCTTCCCTTTTATGAAATTATTAGAGTGAACTGGCAGTATAAAACCCATGCATGGTGGTGGTGACAGCAGATCCCGAGGGTAGCTAAATGTCCTGAACGTCTGTGAAGGTGTGCATGAACAAAAAAACCTCTTTGTGAAATATAACTTTGAATTATTAATATCAAAAGGATCGCCATTTAGGTTTTCTTAGCAGTAAATCGCACCGTCATCCAACTCTGGTCCCTTCATTGCCCCAAAAAACAGAGAGAGGAAAAAAAACATTCACATTGTTCAGCCCGTGGATTAGGTGCATCAAGACAGCGGCTTCTTAGATTGATGTCATTTGGTCCCCCTGTCCCGTCCCACTGCAACACACACACACACAGCAACACTCACACACACACACTTCCAGGCTGTCAAGACCAAATGACTTTTTGACACGTTACACCATGGGACAGGTGTAAAAAAAACAACAAACCAGGAGGATGTCTTGTTCATGCACCTGGTCCATTTACAACCAATCAACCAGAAACCAAAAACTAAAAACTCTTCTGGTACCTGCTTGTTCATAAGTCTGGATTCTTAAACCAGCTCAGTAGATAGTCCAGTACATACCAGACCAGAAAACATCTTTTTTCTCTCTAGTCCTTGTGAGACTTTCCTTTGGGCTCTTCGTCATAAGAAACTCCATATTCATTTACTCTTGTCTTGTCCACTGGATAGAGCCTGAGGGGAGAGAAAGAAGCCGTTAGCACAGGGGCGTGGCTATGTGCTGTTGGTGAATTAGTAAGAGTGTGTGTGTGTGTGTGTGTGTGTGTGTGTGTACCATCTCTGATAGAGGTAAATGAGAAAGACCACGTCGTCTCTGAAACAGGCCAGTCTGTGGGAAGTCGGCATGGTGATGATGAAGGCAAACACATCGTCGATGAAGGTGTTGAATGCCTAGTAGTGGTGAATCAACAGTGAGGAATTAAAAAAGGTGCGCACTTGAACACCGGAAACCTTCCCCAAGCCAAAACCAGCAAAAAAACAACTTGAAAATGAAAGTAAACTTGGGGACAGAAACGATTGGGAAACTGGCGCTGGTCCAGTTCGGTCCCGCCCCCTGAAGCGATTAACGGAGTTCTCACCTTATACATGAAGGCTTTCCAGGGCAGGTGGGCCACGGATTTTAACTGTTGAATCCAGGACAGAACAAAACAAGTTAGTGGAACATTGAAAGGACTGAATATCAAATGTTTTGTTTTGAAGAAATGGAAATGATATTTGTTTGAACATTTTCACTTTATGGCGAACATGTTCTGGGGAGCATCGCCAACAGCATTCAGGTTGTTTCCCCCTCAGAACTAAAGTGCGACTTCACATTTTCAATAAGTCTTAGAAATGCATCCCTTTTCTCTATTAACACATTTTAAAACACGGGGAAACAAATCCACAGGGTAATTGTGCTGAACTGACCTTATAGTTGACAAACAGTTGAGGAAGCATGAAGAGGAAGCCAAAGGCATATACACCTGCAAGATGAGATCAGCCGTTATTGTGATTATTTAACCTAATACTGGTACCTGAAACGGTCAACAAGGAGAGGTGATCATCTTGTACCGCTACTAGTACTGTTAACAATAAAAACCATCTTCCACTTTTTATTATTGTCATTATTTCCGTGTTCCTAATGGAAGGGAATGCATTTGTTAGTATTTTCCTCTATTGTGTACGGAGGAGAAAATAACTTACCATTGACCAAACTGTTGATCAACCAGGAGTACCAACTAGGAGAGAGAAGGAGATGTGAAATGGGTTGACTCAGATGTAACACATCACACACAGTAAGTTAAGAACCAATAATAATAATAACTTTCATTTTTAGAGTGCCTTTCAAGGTATCCAAGGCACTTAACAATAGAAGAGAGAAGAACTAGATAAGGTGAAAAACAAAGAGAGAAAAAAAAAAAAAACACTACTAGGCTAACAACCAATTATCTAACTAACCTGCTCTACAAACATAATTAACCAACCAAAAAGATAAAGAGTTACTGTTCAGTAATGAGCCACTGAAGGACTTGTTCAGCAACACACTGATATCTTGGTTCACACACACACACACACACACACCTACCTTTTATATCGTAGGAATATTAGTGCATACACAGCCCCTCCAACACACAGTGGGTAGAGTAGATACGATAGATACTTCATTGCCTTGAGAGAAAAAGCGCAGTACAATTAATACATATCCAATTACAATTAGATGAGATAAAACTTTATTGTCCTGGACGTCATGACAGCAGCACCAAGAACATGACAACAGCAACGAGCTAAAAAACATCAGTCAGTCCATTAGGTCAAGACGTGTGTATGTATATAAAGGACAATCCAATAATGCTACAGTTACACGAGCCTCAGTGTGTTAAGGATTATCTGCTCTGGGTCAGAACCCAGGTTTGTCCATACAGACGCGTCCACACTTTGGATTTGATAAAACACCAAACTACTCAAAACTCTGGAGAAACCCGTCTCTGTTTCTTCTTCTCAATTATGGCCAAAGTGATAAAGTCAATCATCTTACTAGATGTTGTGATTTGAGAACTTACTGAGCTTCTGCCATCTCATAGCAACATCTTCTCCATTTTCAACTCTAGTGGACATCCTAAATGAAATGGCATGTTTCCATATTGCCGCTAGGCCAATATTCTGATTATTAACCAGACTGGCAGAAAATTAAATGATGAAATATGGTCATACACGATTGTACAGTGTGTGTCTGTGTGTGTCTGTATGATGTGTGTCTGTACGGTGTGTGTCTGTGTATCTTACCAGAGTATCATATTCTTCTGTTCTCCTCTCTGATTCGTCTAATTTCCCAAACTGTTCACACAGAAAGGAAGAACACACAGTTACAGTTGGCACATACACACTGCTGGGAGGTCGGTGGTGATGAAACCTTCCACCAAGTCAACAAACGCAGGCACCGTCTCGAGGCCATGGAGATAATGACAACCATTACAGCTCGTTATAGATCAGAGTGATCCACTTAAATTATTGACGAGGCCGATCCCTATGTTTATCGTAGGCGTGGCTTATGGCCCGTCTCCATTTCCTACAGATGTTTGGTTCATCTGTTCATCACAGCCGTAAATATGTGGCTGCAGCTCCAGCATCTGCTGTGTGAGAGTTCCCTGGTTCAGTTTGAAATGAAATAATAAATAAAAACCCTTCCAGTAGAGTGCTATATTACAGCAGGAAATAAAACACATCTACTGATAGAAAGTCTTGCACAGAGGCTAGAAAACAGTGATGGTTGATACATCAATTCATTTACCACTGACATACAGCAATATGCTGTATTTACAGATCCACACGACACACACACACACACACACACCACACACACACACCTACCAGGAATGTCGGTTTGCCTCCTTTCCAGAAGACCTGAATCTTTAAGGCCTTCTTTACCTTCCACACCTGACATAAAATATCAGAGGAATCAGTGAGAATCAGATAGATTCAACTCCTAAACTCTACTGCAACTTCATTTTTTTTACTAAGGTTTACCCTTAAAGATGCCCTAGGCGAGATTTGTTATGTAAAAATACACTTCTTATCAGCCTGAATCACAAATTGGGGCTGCAACAGAGAAGAGTGTCTGTTCCCCGCTAATTGAGACCCTGTAGATTTGCCTTGTTTGCCCAAATCCATTTCAGATGTCGGGTACTGGTGGGAAATCACACAGGAAGTGAGGAATTGAAACTTAAGAGCAAACTACTTTCTCCTGAACAGCAAGTCCATCAAACTTTCAAACTTTCAAACAGTTATCTCACTTAGAGCTGCACTATGCTGCGCAATCTGGCAGCTCTGCGTCTTCAAAGCCAAAAATAAATTCAGTTTGGATCGTAGACTGAAATTCCAGCTTTCAGAAACTCTGGTCATTCCTGACACAGCTCATATGCTTTTCTGTATATTTATATGTAGTTGTGTGCTTGTATATATGTATGTATTGATATATATGTATGTATGTGCATTTTTAAGTGTGTGTGTGTGTATTTACCTCAATGATAGAGCCAATGCCAGCAGGTATGAGGACCAGTGGGCTGGTCTGCTCATCAAACAAATAGAGGAAAATCACTATGGTGCTGAAACATCGCCACAGCACTGGAACATGAAAACACACACAAACACACACACACAGTTAGTCAGATAGAAAGAGATCATATTTCAACTATGGAAAACCAGATGTGATGTTGTAATGGCTCTGTCCACGTTACCGACACAGCTTAGCAATCAAACTCAGTCCAATTAGATACCCAACAGGATCTTCTCTGAACGCTACGATACACACCAGATGATCAAACCGTTCCTGTAATTTTAAACTAATTGGATGCACAGCCTGTTGGGTTATATCATATTCTACCCACGCCGTGGTTCCTGTAGCTCCCACTTTTCCAGACCTTTAGACAGTGCAGATTTATCACTATAGCCTACTAATATGCTGACAGTTGCATACACCGTCTCACTCAGGCAGTCTTAAGTCAGTGTTGCATCAGGCGCAAGCAATTTATAGTGTGGTGCTGAATCTTTTTTTTTTTTTTTTTTTTTTTTTTAAACTTTGGCATCTTTTTTTTGTAGTTTTTTCAGTTTCCAAGTTAGGAAATTGGACTGGAAATTGTCAAAATCAGTTTTTATACTTTGCAGACCTGCATGAGGACGCTGCTATTTCTATTTCTAGTAGTTTCTAGTTGTTGTTGCTAGGGTTAGACCGGCATATGAGTTTGTGGATCTATTGTACATTTTATGTATTCATTTAATTGTTAATAAAAAACCCATATGAGCCAAACCCTTGTTGTTTCTTTCATTATACCCCCAAACAATATCCCATTTTGTAATATGTGATCAGCAAAATTACCCTGGATAAATAAAAGTAAAAAACAAAACAAGGAAAAATAATCCCATTGGGATTCAGTGGTAGTTCTAAACAAGGAGCAGCAGCATGATGTCTTTATAACAACTTCACCAAACTGTCTAAGAGATGTGAGCTAAAAATATGTTATATAAGTTAATATAAGTTTATTTTGGCAACGCTTGTCGTGATGAGCAGTCATCGCTTTGGGGTTTTGCATTTCCCAGTGATCACTTTGCAACAGTGTCTCATGTACTTTTGTCACTGGACAGCAGCTGTGAGTGATATGTCTTGTTCTTATTGGTTGAATGGCGTATCAGAGGGTTGATGACAGCAGAATGCAGAGCTGTGATTGGACGACCTACCTGCTTTGCTGGACATTCCCACCATGCTTTTCTTCTGCTTCCAGAAGCTGATGTCATTTTTGAAGGCCAGGAAGTCAAAGAGGAGCTAGAAAAAGACAGGCGGACGGACAGAGAGACAGAGAGACAGACAGACAGACAGACAGACAGACAGACAGACAGGCCAGTACATTACCATTAAAACCTCAAACATGTCAATGTCCCAGTTGGCTAGCATGGCATACTCAATAAACAGAACAGTATGTCTCCTGTTTCATCGTTGAGGTGTTGATACTTGATAATGTAACAACTTGTCTAAATGTTGAAAATGTAATAAAATTGGTTAATTATGTAATAATAATATTGACTAATAATGTAATATCTTATAAGAATGCAATAACACAAGTTAATACATTATTAATCAATATTATTATTATTACATTTTGACAAGTTATTACATCATCAGTTGCTACAAGATGTTTCTTTTGTTTTTTATGTCACCATCAAAAGTCCAAGCACATGGAGGGTAGCTGGAAAGAAAGCAGGAGCTGGGAGGTTTGGGAGGTTTTGCGGGTGAACGTTTAAAAGGTAAAATGTAATGCAATGTAAGGTTCTTTCCCAGAAAACAAAAAACATTTGGCCAATGCTCAGAATTAGTACTTTTATCAGAATTAGACCCACTTTAATTCAAAATCAAGTAAAAATGAACAAACAGGAGTTTGTGTTGAAGTCCCAAGAAGAGCAGATTGACAGAGACTCTGTTTTCTGTTCTGGTCTAGTCTGCTGGAGTCAAAGCCTCCTATTGTAAGCTACAGGGTAGACTCACATGGAAGGCAGCAACAAAGAAGGTGAGCGCCAGGAAGTACAGGTTGGTGTCGACAAAGATCCCTTTAATCTCATCGGCGTCCTTCTCCGTGAAGCCTTCAGCATGTACAGGCACACACACAGATAAACACACACACAAAGACACACACACACACTATAATAGGGTGCCTGACAGAATACCAGGCTAGTGATAAAGATACAGACAATTCAAATGTGTGTTTCATAGAAATGTTGCAGAACGTTGTGTGTGTGTGTGTGTGTGTGTCATACCGAACTGTTGCAGCGAGTAGACAGCGTCTTGCATGTGGATCCAGAATCGTAGTCTCCCCAGGGAGATGGAGTCGTAGGAGATGGTCAGAGGGAGCTCTGTGGTGGTGCTGTTGATCTCCTACACACACACACACACACATGCACACGCACACACACACACACGTTACTATCTGACTTAGTAGCACACTGATATTTTGGTTCCATACTCATATTACATATGAAACAACAAGTGCAGAGAGTTTTACTTTGTTTGTTTGTTTAGTATTTTCACCCCAGATCAACATTATATATGATAGTCACTTGTAATAAATAATCAATATTTTGAGAATGTGCAATGACTTCCTAAAGTATGTAAACCATGATCATTTGCAAACTTTTGCTATCTTAATGTCAGGTTCTTTCCCAGTCTCTTTGTGTTTCTGACCAGGTTCGGCTCTAACTTACTGTGAGGCCGTTTGTGCTACATGGCTGGACAAGAGTCTTGATGCTCCTCAGAGCTTCACTACTAATTTTCAATAGCGGTCTATTGACAAAACCCCAACTGCTGTACTTACAAACGAGTTGACGTCAGTTACATTATGTTACTACGTTTTAGAGTATTTATTAAAGGGTGATAACTTACAACTAGGTCCTTGACTCTGTTGCTGAGCTCATCGACAAACAGCAGAGGTAGATACACCATCTTCCTGCCATTCTGGAACCTGCAACACACACACACAGTTTATAATACAATAAAGTGGAATCAAAAATAACATTTTTTAAATTTTTGCATCTATGTTTGTGCCTATGTACTTTTTTTTAATTCAGTGTGTTCAGCTTGTATCCTACACTCTGAGGCATCTGTGTACATCACTAGACAGACTGTCTGCCTTACAATGCAAGATACAGTTGCTGTGTGTGTGCATGTATGTATGTATGTATGTATGTATCTATCTATCTATCTATTGTCTTACACTCTGAGGTATCTGTGTACGTCGTTGGGCAGGTATTCTTTATCAAACAGGAAGGGGTCGCTGACAATGTTGAGCGTCAGGCGGGAGCGCCAGTGGGAAACCGGGTGATCTGACATGGAAGAAGGTCCTCCTCCGACTCCTCCGCCGGCCGCAGGGTTGTCATGATGCAGTTTCTGCTGCTGCGGTTCTTCTTTCTGGGCCTGTTACGGCACAGACAGGTACAGATGTAGATGGCATCGCTATGGTTCCAAAAGTGAGTATACACAGCCTCCGCTCCTTCTTATACGTGTCTACTGTCACTCGTCTCTGACTGTTGGTAAAGTGCGGCTCCTTTCCAAACCATGTTTCTACAGAGGTGTTCACCCTGAATAACAGCACAGGGGTTGGGTACACTAGATCCTGTGTATTGGTAAATGCATCTACTGTATATCTGTGTCTTCATTTTCTGCAATCAAGCTGACTAGAGGTGGTACTGGAACAATTTAAGGGGTTGGTTGAGTGACCGTGAGAAGCTATTACTATTAGTTATTACCTGTGTTTGGTCCTCTCCAGCAGAGATCAGAGAGATTTCAGGCGGTTTAGGGACCATATACGTGGTGAGCTGAGCCACCATGTGGACCTGCCTTGGATCCTGCCACGGGGTGAGGCCAGCTTGATGGACGAATATCAGTGCATACAAAGTCCCATTGTTACGGGTCTTCTTCGGGAGGGAGACATTGACTATCCTGGGGTGAAGGGAGACGGGGAAGAAGACAGACAGGAAGGAATGGAGGAAGAGGAGGAGGGTTGGAGAGAGTCAATATCATCATAACAGACACCTATCTCAACCAAAAAGTCCACAATCTCCAACAATTAATAGTTAGCGATTCTAGATGGATGGTTTCCTGTATTTTATAGAAGGGCTTTGCACAGTATTCTGTTTTAATACCAGGCAGTATTAAATGTATATCCATTTATCTCTCACACTGCGACCCGGGCTTTTTACAACATTATCTTCCTCTTGTCTTTCCTGAAATACTACAAATACCTGAAAGGTCACTTAGTATGAGTCCCACCTACCTCTCAATCTTGTTGTTGACATCAAAGTTCTCTTCTTTGTAGATCAGGGCATGTCCTCCATCTGCATTGGGCCGCAGCGCACTGTAGATACTCAACTGGGAGAGAAACAGATGGACAACATCAAAGGGCAAATCTAAATGTATTATTATTATTGTTCTGCTATAGGAAGAAAGACACGGCACCGACCTGTAGTTTGGGTTTCCCTGCTAGGAACGGTGTGATACAGTTGTCTCCTCTGGGGTTGTCACAGGGTTTGGTGTACACTATCCCATACATCACCCAGCAGGTGTGCAGCACGTACACCACAAACACGCCCACGATCAGCGTGGTGAACGATGTTTTCTGGAACATTTTTGCTCGTGTGTCTCGTTGCGTCGTCTCCCACGACTAGCTGAGGAGCAGGGCCATGTGTCTAGAAACAACAGGTAGTATAATGTTAGATTCACTTCAGCCTGGAGGAACAAGAAGAAATCAATACTGATAACTGCGCTGCTTAATGTACTGCAAGCATGTGTTCATCAGATGGGAGAGCCTCACTGTGCAACTTTGGCAGGGAGCCAGCTTATCCTCAATCATTCGGTTTTATTCTACAGTACTTTATCATCCGAGAGATTACATTATCTGGTAAAGGCCTGCTGGATTGTGTGTTGGATGCAAGTCTGTTTTGGCATGGAGTAGCGTTACTAGTTCAGATGAAAGAGATAATCTGTCCAGCCTATTGTCGACTATGTGGTTGAGGACATTTGCTGGGACTCGTTCTCCAGGTTTTTTGTCCTCGGCTCACTGAAAAAAACTGGCAAGTTACTTCACAGCAGGGTCACATGCCTATGGAGATAGTATAAATAAATGAATTAATGTATAAATAAATAAATGAATAAAATCAACTAATCAGTGTATAAATATAGAAATAAATAAAATAATGCATGAATGCACACAGTAATACATCAATTATTTATACATTAATTAATTAATTTATACTTAAGTCAGTTTTGGTCCTCCATACATGCCTAGAGGTTACATTAGATAGTCAGATGATGTTAGATAAAACTAAGGCTTCACATTAAATCTAAAAGTACTTAAGCCTCATTCATTTTTTCAGTTATTTTTAGAATAGATTTAGATTAGGGACACGATGGCCAACTGACAAAGAATTGTCAGTTTTACCAGGCACAGCAAAACTAATGTACCATCTTTCGGCTGGCAGGTGGCTGATGGCAATTTCAAACCCAGGACATGATACACGCCTTAAAGAACCACTTGATGATACTGAATCCAAACTGTGGTAGCTGGGATGTTTTCTGCCAATTCGCCCGTGCACCTAGTTAGCAAGCTACTGCTCATGATGGAAGCAATGTTTAACGTTTCTGAAAAGCTGCTGTCTTTAACATTACGTTACAGTCATTTAGGAGACGCTTTTATCCAAAGCGACTTACATTAAGTGCATTGAACACGGTCTTACGTCCCTTCAACTCAGTTGTTCTGCTTGAAAACTGCACTGAAGGTGATTCAGGAGTTTTTATACTTATTCTTCTACATGTTAGATATAATTGTATAATGTAAGCAACATGCAAAAACGTAAATGTAAACATACCAGTCTCGATCTGGGAAGCTGTCAATACAATCTCAGGTGGATCATTGGCTGGATATTCGCCCACTTAGTTAGCGAGCTAGCCAGGTCGCTAAACGCAACGACTGTCTGTCATTCATAACAGCATCGTCTCTTTAAAGGTGTTCGCCGTTTTCGTTTGATGGCATTTGTCGCTTATTTGGCTGCCCTCCCGTTTCTGTAGAAACGGTATCGTCCAGAATATTCAACTGAAAGCGTGAGGTGGATCTAGATTTCCGCCATTCGCTTCCTGGTTGGTGTATTTCTTGAACGAGATTTGGAGCGCTGGTACCGCGAGGCTTGTCCTTACCTTGTTTTTCTGGCCTCCATAGGTTCGTTTTCCGACAATCGTACACTGAAATTAGTTGTATGAACAAAACTCGCCTAACCACTCCATTAACTACCAAAAGAAATACTTTCAAATCTGAAGCCTTATTCACCTGTCTTCACACAAACTGCAGATTTTTCTTTTTACTTTTTTCTTTTTTAAAATCTGACAGCACAGGCAATCTCACGTTTCATGTAGGAATCAATGTCATTCAGGACGTTAAACCTAGGACGTTATGGTTGCATTGCAAAGAACACCCCATAAAATAAATCTACAGTTAATCCAACCTCAGCCATCTTGAATTATGTAAGAGCCTCTTATCCTAAATGTGCCTCCTACACAAGGACAGAGACAGGACACATTTCCAACTTCCCACACTGCCATTTTCCATCTGGGTGTTTCCCAGATGCCAACCCTCTCCACAATCCCTGATGACCTAACTTGTCCAACCAAACAGCTTCTCACCTACTGAGCGACCCTTGTGTGTCCATGCACAAATCGTTTATTTTTCTTCATAAAAATTAGGGAATTTATTTATATTTTTAAAAAGCACTTCACAAAAACAGTTTTGAAGTGTGTGTGTGTGTGTGTGTGTGTGTGTGTGTGTGTGTGTGTCACAGAGAGAGAGACAGAGAGACAGAGAGAGAGAAACAAATGAAATCCTTGTCAATATATGGATATAGAGGAGGCTTCCAGATGCCAGGGGAAAGAGGGGATCACAACTAATACCAATTTATTTCACATAACTTTGGGGTAGACAAATGTAAAAGCATAAGTGATGTTGCTTTTCTGAACATGTATTTAGTGCTGTGAAATAGCAAGCAATTTTGCTAATATGAAAATCCAGTCGCCTGCGGGCCCGGCGCCACGAGGGGTCTTAAGGGGGCTTAGCCCCCTCAGTTGTATTTTTGCCCCCTCTGTTTAAGCTTTATGTATCTATGGAAAAATATTTGCATAGGTGTATGCTAGGGCGCTGTCCATAGTACTGAAACAGCGGAGGAGATCGATAGACAGACAGACAGGCACTTAGTTCGGTTTCTCAGCCTGCTTGCTTTTAGTGGTTGTAAATACAACTTTGGCCCTAATTCCACTTCCCCCCATTGTAGCAACACAGACAGAAGGGAAACGACAGGGAAGTGAAGAGAGAGAGAGAGAGAGAGAGAGAGAGAGAGAGAGAGAGAGCTGCAAGCCACAAACAGCTGTTTCTACACGCCTCCCCCTGCTGATTTTGACAGAGAATCATTATCGTACATAAATTCAAAAAATATTTAGGCTCTGCTGCTCGTGCTCCATTCTTATGTCAATGCTCTGATTAATAAATCTATTTTATTTTGAAACAGTAGCCATATGTTGTTATTTAGCCTTTCTGACGCTATTGCATGCTTAAATCAACGAATTTTATTTTATGAAAATGCCCCCCTCGCAATTTTTAACAGCCCCCTCAGTCACCTCATCCTGGCGCCGGGCCCGGTCGCCTGCATTTGCTTAATCGACATAAATAGGCTGTATGCCTCTGTTTACCAGTAACAATGGTTAATGTGACATTTAACCATTTAGACACTGCTTGTCCCTAAGTGACGTCCTTACCTACTTTATATCATCCAGTCGTGCCTGTGCTCAAGAAGGCCAAGGTTACCTGAGTGACTTCAGCCCAGTGGCACTGACCTCAGTCTTAATGAAGTCCTTTGAGCACTTGGTACTTTCCTGTCTCAAATGTATTGCAGGCTCGCTCCTTGACCCCCTGCAGTTGGCCTACAGGGTGAAGTGGATGTTGCAGTCAACATGGGTCTATAATTTGTCTTGGAAGTCCTGGAAATCCCTGGCTTCAATGCCAGGATATGGTTTAGTGTCTACAGCTGAACATCACTCCACAAATCTGCTGGTGGACATTGGATTTCTTGTCAGATAGAAGACAATTTGTGCAACCGTGACCCTACCTGTCTTTGAGCACTGGTGTACCACATATGGGTTGGGCTCTTTCCACCCCTCTTTTCCCTGCACTTTATCGCTTGACACCTGTCTGTCAAACTGCCTACGTTTGTGGATGACATCACCCTGGTCGGCCTCATCAACAACAATTGTCTCGCATGTCTTGACTGTCTCGCATCATGTGCCACCAACAACCTGGAGCTGAAAACACTAAAAACTGTAGAGATGACGACCAGCCTACAGATCACTCACTAGAGATCCATAGCTCAACCATGAACTTCCTATACTCCACCATCACCAACATCCTAAAAAGGGGATTGAGATCTCCTTGTTCATCAAGAAAGCCCAACAGTTGATGTTCTTTTCTGCAGCAACTAAAGAATCTCAAAGTTTCACACCCGATCCTGTTTTCAAATTTAAAGGTCAGTAATTGAAAGCTTAATCACATCCTTCATCACAGTCTGCCTCCTCCTAGTCCAAGGACAAGCTTCAGCATGTTGCCTACACAACTGAGCAGCAGGTTGACTGTCAAGTGCCCTCTGTAAAGGACCTGCATGATACCAGTGTGAAGACAATGGCAGGAAGGATTGCCACCGACCGCAAGGCAACCATCTGTTCCTAAAACCTTCCTCTGGGAGATGGTACCAGTCCATTTAGAGCAAAAAAAAATCCATCACCTCAGCAGCTTTTTTCCAAGAGCGTTCACCCTACTCAACCAAACCTCCCAAGACTCACTAATATAACACATTAAATGCTTCTGAGTGCTTAATCCATCAGTGTAATGGCTTTGTCTGCACATATATCAATACAGAACTTAGAAACTTTAAAGAAAAACGATGGGGTCTTGACATGATAAATTGAACCGAGATGATTTCCAGAAGTTCTGTTACTTTTTTTGGGGAAAAGACTGCATGAGTGAAAGGGGAAAGTAGCTTAGTATCAAATTTCCCGAAACATTGAAATGCTCGGTCCGTGTTCCTCAACCTTGAGGCAGAAAGATGATGTGCAATGTGTGAATATTTGAGAGGAGGGCAGGTGTACTCAATGTGCTTGTTCCCAGCCTTCAGGGAACCTGGGTTACATACATTACCTACCATGTTGTATAAATACTGACAAATGTTATTTAGATGAGCATGGTAGTATCACTGTATTAATGTTTCTATAGTTGATCTATTTTCATTCATTACCACTTCACTCATACTAGGGCAGCAGTCAAAAGATGAAAACTGAAAAAAATTGAATCAAAATCAGATTAATTTATTATTTATTATTTATTTTATTGTTTTTTGTATTTATTTATGTATTTTTTTCATTTATGGACGACAGGGTGCCACAGTGAGTAGAGAGACCATCCTCTAGTCCAGGTTCAAGCTCCTGTGTCAGCAAGCATCTGCCCTGCTGAAGTGCCCTTGAACAAGTCCTTTTTGAGACTAAGTCCAGTAAACAGTCTTAGAACGTGGCTGTATTAACCTCCGTGACAGTAGTTAAACGTTTGACCACTCGGTGGTGCAACTGCTTCATTTACAGAAACAGATTCAACGCTTCATGTCATTAACCATTCTGATCCCGAAGTCGTGTCTCTCGTTCTCGGTCTCTCTCTGTCCTTCCTTGCTACTCTGTGATGATCCATAATCACCACTCTGTGTGTCTCCATCAACATCCATCACTCTTTATGGAGTTTCGCAGTCAGGGGCAGAGAGGAGAGAAATCGAGAGAGAGAAAAAAACCAGCCTTCCAGTCAGGGGCAGAGGGAAGGCTGCTCAGCACTCCATTTCCAAATGACCTCAGAGAAAGAAAGAATGTGTCCCTGTCCACAGATTTTCAATTGCCAGTCTTGAGGTTTTAACCGGTTACCTTTTTGGTCCACAACTTGCTTCTCTTACCAGGAGAGCCTTTCTGCCCTGTTCGCTTTATTTGGATTCGGCCTTTAAAAGAAAATCTCTTTACAAATATATCATTCCATAAAAATACCACATGTTTTGTGTACTAAACCATTGCAATCAGACACTGCATAAGATTTAGATATTCCTCAGAGCCAGTGGTTCCCAATCCAGTCCTCAAGTACCCCCTTGTGCTGCAGGATTTAGCTCCAGCTTACACCTGAACCAATTGTTGAGGTGTGCCGGAACATGATCAAGGATGTTTAATGAAAACATTGTTAAAATTTGATTTGTTTGAGTGGTTAAATTTAAAGGTATTGCAATACCCAGCTCAAATGACAAGTGTTGGGACAGGAAATTAACCAACGGAGGGCGAAGAGGGCGGGACTAAGGCAAAAAGTTGCATATTGTAGCTTTAAAGTTATAGTATTGTATTTTCATAGTCATCAGCTTGAATCCCCAGGAAAATGAACAAATACTCATTTTAACAACTTCTGTCAAGGTACCCTTAAGCAAGGCACTCAACCCTCAGCTGCTCCTGTGCAGCGCTTCAGTCGCCAACAGCAGGAGGCTCTGGGTGCACTGAGCAGATCCCGGCTGAGAGTGACGCAGGTTGTTGCTGAAAAAGAGTGAGTGTGTTCAGTCAACCCTTCCCTGGGTCAATAACGCTAAAGAAGCCACCAATCTTCCTTTTCTCATCTCAGTCAAAAGTATTGCGTTACTGACTGCCGGGGAGAGACGCGAAAGGAAAATAACTTGCCTCGTTTAAATGCTAATTTGACTTTGAGTGAAGATTCAGTGCATCAGCAACAGGTTGAATCCAGAAGAGAGAAGATACTGTCAGGAAGCTTGTAGATCAGGCGCAAAGACAGTTTTCCAGCCACATTCCCCCGTGATAATCTTCATTTCTTCATGCATCTTTTGTGCATTTGTGGTCCGTTGCTTCATGAACACACCACCAGCGGTCCACGCTCCTACCACGAGTAATAAGTCACATTTCCAATCACATTTTCTCCATCGGTGGTGACGGTGTTCCTGTTCTGGTGACCCACTGCTGCTGAATGTAGGTAGGTGGAACTGCACTCGTCCAATCACAGTAAATCATTCCAATGATCAAGTGTAATTGAAGATGTTGATTGTTTTCACTAGCCCTTCCCTCCTTTTTTCCTCCTTCCTTCCCTCCTTCTTTCCTTCCTTCCCTCCTTTCCTCATTCCTTACATCCTTCCTTCCCTCATTATTTCCTCCTTCCTTCCCTCCTTTCCCCATTCCTTATGTCCTTCCTTCCCTCATTCTTTCCTCCTTCCTTACATCCTTTCTTCCCTCATTCTTTCCTCCCTCCTTCCCTCCTTTCCTCATTCCTTACATCCTTCCTTCCCTCATTCTTTCCTCCTCCTTCCTTCCTTTCTTCCCTCATTCGTTCCTCCTTCCTTAAATCCTTTCTTCCCTAATTCTTTCCTCCCTTCTTCTTCCCTCCTCCCCTCCTCCGTCCTCTCTAGGACCAACAATGAGATGCTGTCACTGGACTCTCAGACAATCGAACTGTGTTGAGTCAAAGTAAAAAATGAGCAGGACTTTGTGTAGAAGAGGTGAACATTGTTTGGATGGAATTCCATGACCAGTGTGTTTTCCAACGATTAAGAGATCTCATACTCACTGGGCACTCCTCTCTCTTTTCTGTCACTCTCTCTCTCACACACTTCCACAAGGTCTCTCTCTCTTTTTTTCTGTCTGTCTTTTCTATCTCTCCATCTTTGGGCCACTTCCTCTCTGTCTATCTGAATCTGTCTCTCTCTTTCAGTCTTACTATATGTCGTTCTCTCTCTTTCACCGCCTTTATAACTGTTTCTCTTGACGTCATTCTCCGCCTCCGTCTCTCTCTCTCTCTCTCTCTCTCTCTCAGCCACCCCCTCTCTCTCTTTGTGATTGAGTGAGATGAGAAGTTAGTTGGATACCCTTCTACCGTCCTCCAACGTTAACCACACACACACACACACACACACACACACTGACCTCTCTCTGTACATCATTTTGCTCTCTCTTAGGCCTTTACTCTCTCTCTGGTATTTGACATGCTTGACTTAATGTATGGTGAACATCTATTATCACTGAATTACCTTTAGTGTGTGTGTGTGTGTGTGTGTTTGCACGCCTGTGTGAGTGCATGTGCAGGTGTGTGTTTGCATGTTTGTGTATGTGTGTGTCTTTCTCATTTAGATTGTGGACTGCATGAATTTCCATTACGCAGAGTTGACAAGGAAATAGCCCGGTTTTTAATTGGTGGGGAATCGCCTGCGACACAAGGTCATTGGCTGATAATATGTCAATTATGGTCTCTCTCACCTCTTATGGGAGAGTATGGGGGAGAGAGAGGGAGAGAGGGAGGGAGAGAAAGAGAGCGGGAGAGCAACAAAAAGAGAAGAGACAAGATGAGAGAAGGACATTGACTCATTTGACTTGTCAGCTATCTATCCCAGTAGCTAAACTCAAACCTCTCTCTCTCTCTCTCTCTCTCTCACACACACACACACACACACACACACACACACAGCACAGACTGTACCATATGGGCTGAGCCCTTGGGACCGTCTGTGACCGTCCCTGGGGAGAGAGAGAGAGAGAGAGAGGGAGGGAGGCTGGGGGTCGAAGAATTTTGTCGTTTCCTCTGGTGCTCGGTGGGAAAATGAAAATGGCACCAAAGCTGCCAAGTTAGTCATTCCTGTCACCTGATTTTCCTGTTTCAGCTGCTAAATGTGCACAATATGTCATTTGTGCACGCCCGAGGACCAAGATGCATGGAAAACATATTGTCACTGTCCGGGTCCGGGGCCCGGGACCTCCAGGGGTTGAAGAATCTGGGTTACTTTCAGTTGTGGATCACGTCGTGAAGGTCAGAGGCAGGTGACGTCTTTCTTAGCATCCAGACGTCAGAGCCGTCATGGGAACAGTTCAGAGCTTGTGCTAAAATAAACGGCTGTTATTGAGTTGTATGAGTTATATGAGTTATATGAGTTATATGAGTTATATGAGTTGGATGAGTTATATGAGTTATATGAGTTGGATGAGTTATATGAGTTGGGTGTCTGGGTTTCAAATCAGGCTGGTGCAACAAAATAAGAAAAATATTGGACCAAGGTGACTGGGAG
>CABFOQ010024266.1:9335-22723 GCA_900660455.1 Gephyroberyx darwinii
TGTCCAGATTGGCTGGTATTATTAAAGGGAGAAGGCGGAAGGCCTCTGGTTGATCTGGCTGTCCTGCTCAGAGTGGTGCTGCTCTGTGTTCATTAAGCGATTAGGCCTTGTCCTGACACACACATGCACACACACACACACATGGCCACTGCAGTGGTTCTGGTTTGGCTTCCTGCTCTAATCCCCTACACAGCCAAAGTCCCCTCAGCTCTCACTCACGCACTCACGTGGCCCAAGGAAGCATGGGCTGGGCCACGCTAGCTTAGCCACACAGCACCTAGTTCAGCTGGATAGGAACAGGCTACTTGTAGATGTCTGAGGCAATAACACACAACCACAGTCCAGTCTGTAGGATGCATCTATTTGCTGTCTTGTATAGTCCTTGCAGGGCTAGAGAGAATCCAATCTCAGTGTAAACCAGACCTTTCTACCTACCTGTCTGTCTGCTCCATATCTCTCCCCACTTCTCTTACGTTGGGTTTATTGCTTTCTTCACAGTTTCTCCTGACCATGTGTACCATCCCTTCTTTGTCTGGTGTGCAGTCGAGCCTGAGGGGGTCTATAGATGCCGAGTGTTTGCATGGCTGGCTCCTGATTGGGGATGAAGCCACAGAAGCATGGAGGCCATTTTAAAGCCACTGATAGAGTTGTTGTGCTTGAGCGGCGGAACCTGGCCGGGTCATTGTGACTATGAGATGGTTCATATAGCTCCTGCATGTGTCTGAAGGTGTAGATTCTTGAGTGTGTGTGTGTGTGTTGTGTGTGTGTGTGTGTGAGAAAGAGACTCTTCTTTCTGCATAACTCTTCCATTGTCCTGTTGTGACATTGCCAATCGTTTCTTTTTTCTATCAGACAGTATAATTGCCCATCAGCCCATGCTTCATCAGCTGGATTGTATAATGCTCTTTATTAGCTTCACAAGCCTTGTAATTGATGCCACTTTGCTTTGGTAAAATGACAACTGAGGGAACATTTATTAAAATGTAGAACTCCTATTAGATTTCTTCATTACCACAGGGTTTGGAGTAATAGCTGTGTTGTATTTCAGACCCTTTAAGCTCTATTTGACAGAGTCAAGCTGATCCACTGTCCCGTTCTGTTCACTAATACATTGGAAAACACTGCTGTGGGATGCTTCTACTCTCCTCCTGAAGGTTGTTGATTAGTGGAATAGGGGCCTATTGTCTGGGACACACCGCTAGTTAATCCAATATAAGTCCCTGTCATGAGACTCGGTTATTGACCAGGTAAGAGTTGGGTGTTGGTGTTTAGGCTCCCTGATTCTTTGAGCGTCATTTAGAAAGTGAGATCATCTGTGCTTCAGGGGCTTTCATAATGACCATTCATCTGACAACAAGCTGCCAGTGATGCTCCCTCTTGCTCTCTCTCTCTCTCTCTCTCTTTCTCTCTCTCTCTTTCTCTTTCTCTCTCTTGGAGCATTCTTTTATTGGGCTGACTGGGCCACAAGGCATTTGGGCCAGATTCCAGCTGTGTCCATGGTAGTGAGGTGCCTGGCCAGTTTATGACTCTTCCTCACACTATTTCTTTCAGTCAGTTGTGTGTGTGTGTGTGTGTGTGTGAGAGAGAGAGAGAGAGAGAGACTCCATGTTGACACGGCAGGCGGAGGACAGGCGAGCGCGTGCTGTCCTCACCACTCCCTCACCGCTAGCATGGCTGGCAGCCTTTGTGTGTCTCCCAGTAGCGTCTCACACACACCTTACACGGATACACACTCCCGTACAAACACACTCACACCAGTCTGTGCCTCCTGATCCTTCTGTCTTTCCCCATTTTCTCTGACTGCCATACCAGCTTCCCTTAAAGCTACGATACCACATTGGAAATAAGTGCTTTCATGGGTTATCCTTTACATGGTTGGATGTGAATTAAGATTTCATTATAACATTCATGCTGTTCACCCTAAAATCAGTCAAGTATATTCTGCAGCAATCCAGATGGGTTATTTTAGAAACAATGACATCCAAAAGAAATTCGAATATAGTTTTCTTCTTCTGTGTTATTCACATTGATGTTGTCTTATATGCTGATTCACCATCTCTGCTCATGCCATTATTGCCTATAAACATCATCTCCAAACATTGCCAGTGTACGGTGGAACTCAGAAATGCTCTCCTAGTCCGTCGATAATTTGGCCCCAATATGTTCTATAGGTTGACTATGTCATATATTTCATTTCCTTTAAATCTCATTTCCGAGGATGGTTCAGTTTAATGGATCTGATGATGGTCCCCTGTCTGGGTGTTTACCCCACACAGACATTTGACTCCATGCTGTTGTGTTTGCTACTGTCTTCCACAGGGAGTTCCACTTGTTGTTCGCTCCACCCCCCTTAGGAGTGCACTTATTTATCATGCCAGGCCTGTATGGGGTCCTCATTGTCTTTCAATACCACGTCTTGTCTTGCATCACCCCCTGCTTGGAAGCAATCATATGTATGCTTGTGCATAGAGATGCTGAGAATATCTCTGCATAAACCTCCACTTTGGGTCCAACAATCCAACAATTGGGCCCAGGGGACTACGGTATTGCACTGCACATAGCATCTGTCATGCCATGGCATGAGACTTGGCAAACCAAGGCTGGGTGTGTGTTTGTGGGGTGGAGGAACAGTGCCAGAGCCCCCTTCCACTGCCTCTACTAAAACCCCATCAAACACCAGTGATGATTGCTGGGAGGCCCGGCATGTCTCTGGGCATGTGCAGACACGTCCAGTGAGATTCAAGCTTCTGCTCAATACTGCCTCCCCCTGTCCAACTGTCTCTCAGCCTTTTCTCTTCAGGGTTATTTTCATGATGCTTTTGCTTTATTGTAAACAGTATGTATTATACACAGTGGAGAGAGTCAGGAGAGAGAGAAGGGATGACTTGCAGCTTAAGGTGAGCTGGTTTTGATCCCCTTGTTCCTGGAGTACAGGGTGTGCGCCACAGCTCTGTCAGGCCTTGTTTTTTCGATCAGCCTGCTACATTTTAGAGAGCTGTTATTATCCCTTATGTAACATGATTAAACACAATACAAGCCCAGCAGCAGCATGCAGATAAAAGTTGCTGGTTGGGTTTGATAATGACAGAATGGAAATGAATCTGTGTGTGTGTGTGTGTTGTCTGCAGAGCACTGTTCACCTCAGATGGCTTTCCCCCCAGGGTTACATCTCTGTATTTCTGTATGTATTTCTGTCTGGGAGTGATGTCACGCCGTCCTTATAATACCTCACTCTACTCGGGTGACCTCGCTGCATTTCACTCTCACGCAAGACCCCAGTCCTCTCTGCTCTGCTCTGCTCAGCTCGCTTTACCCACTATCCCAGGCGACGCTGCTCCTCTCCTCCTCCATTTAGTTAGTTAGCTAATGGGTTGCATTAACACTATGTGCTTGGCTGTCATGAATCATGGCTATACAGGCCTTTTGTTGCACTCACTCATGTGGCTGAGATGAGCCAGGCTGGGCTTGCAGCGGTCAGTCGGAAAGTGTTTTTTTTGTTTTTGTTTTTTTTAAAACACATTTTACTGGACCTTCCTCCCTACCCCTCGCCACACACTCCATCCATCTCAATTGGGCCCTGTCAGTAGATTTAATAGTCTCTGTAGAAGATGTCACATTTAAGACTACAACAACTCAGCTCATGCGTTTGTCTGTGTACTACTTATTCTACAACGACTGTGTCTCGGGTTGATTTCTGTTGCCCTATAATGGCAAAAGGCCTTTTGAGGTCTTTTGATTTGGTAAACTGTTGTCTGTTTGTTCAGTAGAAGTAATGAATGGTATCAGCCCATATTTAAATCCAGTATTTGGAATCAGTATTGGCTGTGAAAAAACTACGTTGGTGCATCTACAGTGGGGAGAATTTTTACCTATACAAGTCGCATTTCAGTGTAAAATTGGAAAGCACTGAGCACTATTCCATGCCCCTTTCTTTAGCTGAATAACTTTTGATCCAGCATTTCAACATCGCTCAACATTTTAAACATGGGAAAATGCAAGTAAAAGAGATTATTTTTAGCCTAATGTTAAATAGTTGTTTTTTCTTGCTGTGTTGCAGGCCAGAAGACGTGTCTCCACCTCCATGGCATATTCCCGTACATCTACGTGCCGTACGATGGATGCGGGCAGCAGCCAGAGCGCTACCTGCGGCAGGTGGCCTTCAGCATCGACAGGGCCCTTAACGTTGCCATGGGAAACCCCGCGTCCAGCACCCAGCACGTCTTCAAGGTGGCGCTGGTTTCTGGCATGTAAGTGCTTTGAGTTGAGATACTTTTAATGTAAGATAGACACTAGACACCAGCCAAATGCTGCTCAAGGCTTGGTCACACAAAGTAATAATACATTTTATTTCAATTTTACGTTTTAAAAACAATGATATAAAGTCCTTTACCGTTCACAAATAAACAAAATCATTAGAGCAAAGATATAGAATATAAAAACAATAAATAATCAAAGCCAGTTTATATATATGAGGCATGCTGACTGTTTCCTGTGTGTTCTTCTCTCCTGACAGGCCTTTCTATGGCTACCATGCAAAGGAGAAGCAGTTTATGAAAATCTATCTGTACAACCCTCAGATGATCAAACGGTAAGGTTACTGCGGATCAATGAGGTTGAATGAGGGTGTGTTACTGAATGCCAAACTGTGTGCGCGAGACTCCTCCGCCTCACTAAACTGAAATGGATTGTCACGTATTCAGTTGTACAAATCGATTGCCGTGTACGTGCGTGTGCATGAGACAGTTTTTTTTATTTTTTATTATATGCCAGAGCTATCAGTGTTAGCAATTAGAAAGTGTGAGTGGACTTGTGCTGCCTGATTGGTACTTAGGAGAGAATTACTGACTCAGGGATGGAGAGAGGGAAAGGGAGAGTGACAGAAAGAGACCGAGGGATAGAGTCATTGAAGGAGGGAGAAACTGGAGGGGAAAGGGTGAGAGAGGGACAGAGAGACAAAGACTGGAGGAGAGATGCAGCGAGAGACTGAGGGAGAGAAATAATTTACAGGGAAAAAGGAAGAGTAGCTGAGGGAGAACGGGAGGGAAAAAGAAAGAGATACAGAGAGATTGAGTGAGAGAAGGAGACTGAAAGAGATTGAGGAAGGGAGAAAGGCAGAGAAAAAGGAGATAGCGGGGAAGAAAAGGAGGGAGGGAAAGGGAGATGGAGAGACTGAGGGAGAGAGGTGGAGTGGCTGACTGACAGACTCGGCTGCCCTGCGTCAGTCTGCTCCTGACATCCTCAGCCCCTGGTCTCTGATCAGTCAGTCAATCAGCTGGCGTGGTGCTCTGACCTTTTTAAAGGGAAACATGACTCCGGGACAGATCTTAAGAGTTAACAAAGTGAACTCTTCCCCCTTCGTCTTTATCTGTCAAGCAGATATATAAACGGAAGGTATTTTTAGGTTGATGATAGTGGCAGAAGACTCAAGACGTCCTCTTTTGTGCGGGCATACAAAGTGGGCTTGTGCACATGAAAAGGATACCTTGACGTTTTGAATCGCTGGAGCCTTTTGCTTCACCAAGCGTGATATGGAGGAAAAGATTTTCTGTTGACACTATGGCTAACAAAAAAATTGTTGTTACACTCTAACAAGCTGACTTGCAGCTGGCAGTACCTCTTTGTTTCAAAGAGAGATACTAATAACCCTAACAACCCGTTTATGGTATAGCTGAAGGAAAAATTACAACCTAAAACTCAAAAGGTATTTATTTGTCTGCGTGTTAACCCAATTCAATTCATTATTCAATACACAGGATCCACCCCAGAGAAGTGTTTCAAATGGCAGATCATCTTATTTTAGAATGAAACTGTTCCTTCCAGGGTGTGTGAGCTGTTGCAAGGCGGGGCGGTGATGAACAAGAGCTTCCAGCCGCACGAGGGCCACATCCCCTACCTACTGCAGCTCTTCATTGACTACAACCTGTATGGCATGAACCTGGTCAACCTAGGGGCTGTCAAGTTCCGTAAGAGCCAGCACAAAGGTAAGAGTCGGGGAGAGAGATGGGTTCAAGACCACTTCCTCACCTCAGGGATGTGATTCCACCCCCACACATGGTTTTCTTTCCTAGTATTCCAGGTGTTGTGGGAGCACACAATCCTGTCAACCATGTTTTAGTCTGCTAGACAACAATCATAGCACCTAATTCTGATTTTAGTATTTAGCTTTAATGCTCTGGCGCTCAGTGGTATTGCAGCAGTGGAAAAGTAGCAGATTAAATCTGACATTTACTCTCACCCCTTAGTTTTCACTCTTTGGGGAAGTTCATCGGCTATGTATGCATCTGCAGGTATGCCGCTGGGCTGTCGAGCAAGTGGCCTGTTCCCACTGTCACATCAGCTTGAGGATGCTGCTGTTTTTAGTCTGTTGGACAGCGTGGGCAAAGCCGGGCTTCCTCCTGCACACTACAATGTTAACCCTGGCTCAGTAGGGAGGAAGAGCAGGCCAGGAAAGACTGCCATGCCTTGTGTTATATCAGATTAGTCCTGATCCCACCTCAGCCTCAAGATGCCTCTGTTGTCTTTCAAAAGCTCTCTCTGTCTTGCTCTCTTATGCTTTTCCCGTCTTTTCAGATGTTTTTTCTCGTGCTCTCTCTTGCGCTTACTCTTTTCTCGCTCTCTTCCTACTTGCTGTCTCTCCCCTCTCCCCCTTCCTCTGTTTCCCTCCCCCTCTCTTGCTGTCTCTTTGTCTCCCTCGCTGTCAAAAGCTTTCTCTCCTTTCCTTTCGCTATCTATGTTTCTTGGTTACCCTTCCTCTATCTCGCTTCCTTATGCATCCTTACACACAGTCATTCAATCCAGACATTTTGTGTACTGCATTGCTGCTCACTAAGGAAGACGAAAGTAAGAACCAACCAAACCACACCGCCTCATAAAAATCACGGGGAAGCTTCCACAGAATCAGGAGGGTGTGAAAAAGAAAATCTAAAGGTGTGAAGATAGTGCAGGAAGAGATTGGATGTCGGTAGCAGGCACTGTGCAGTCTCTAGACTCATAGCATCCCCTGTTCGCCTGAGCTCCCTGTAGCAGAGTTCTTTGGAGCTCTGTCAGCCCCTGCAGAGTGTACTGAACAGAACTGATGATATGGAGACAAAAAGAGGAATTGCATCCTCCACGGGTTTTGCCTTCACTCACCCTGTTTCACACCTCTGACGTGCCACAAAAGTGCACGCGCCAATTTGTGAAATGTAAACAGAAATTAGGGGTACTCGTCAGTTTTGGCTGATATTCTCAGTGTTTTAGTTCAGCAACTTTAAAAATTATCTGTTGGTTAACCCTCCAATGCAATCACAACAAAAAATAAATTGTGTTTTCTTGGTTACCGCTGCTGTTCACAAACAAAGAAAGATATGAAATTAGGGTTTGTCTGTTGCATAATTGCATGCCATGACCATTTCCAGTAATGACATGGCGTCTCCATTGTGTGTAGTTATGTTTTTTTAGTTTGGTCACATATTGAATTAAACTGAAAACCTGCAATGAACGGAGCAAAATTGCCATTGCAAAATGGCTGCAGGGAGCTATGAAAGTACCTAATAGCCTCTTACGTACATATCCAGGCCTGAGGCACATTCCTTCTGTCCTAAGCTTGGATATGAGATCCCTCTTTCTCCTTATGCTTGGCCAGCAGACATGTGAAATAAGACCGGTCTAGAGAAATCAGGGGCAGAACTAATATAGCTCCTTTTCTTCCTGAAGGTCTCTTTTCTGTTCAGCTCTGAACTTCTGAACTTCTGTTCATTGTGGCTCTGCACTGAAACATTGCTCAGAACTTAAACAGAGGCACAAGCAGAGGGGGACAGAATTTGCCATAATTACAAATAAATTAATAAATAAATCTATTAATAAATACAAAAATAAAATGCATTGAAATCCAGAAATAAATATAGAAATAACATTGAACATTACTGAATAGATAAGTGAGTAAAACAATGCAGTAACAAGATAGAAAAGAAGAGAGATTCATTTCTTTCTTTTGTTTCCCCCAGCTATGATGATGAAGCTGTGTGTGGTGTTTAACACACTATTGGTTGGTCATTGTTGCGGTGCATTGATCGATTGGTTTTGCCTTAATTGGCTGACCGCAAGACAACTTGTCTGCAACAAACTTCAAGTCCCACCACATCGTCGTCATGTTGTAACTCGGCCACTGCCAAGAACACTGTCAGTCTTTGTTGTGATATCCAGAGAATTAAGATGTTTGACTGCCACTGCAAAGGACAACAGTGTTTTCCTTGATTAACTGCTTTTCCGTGTGGAGACAATAATCAATAAATTCAGTCTGCTGCTAGCTGGTGCCAACACAGAGTTCAGCCCCTTCGTTCTTGGATTTGGAACTAAGGGGCTCATCTCATACAAATTATAGTTTATTATAGTTTTCACATTGATCTATTGAATCTATCAATTTTCACATTGATAGATTCACTTATTTATTCATTTATTTCTAATTATGGCATATTCCGTCGTCCATAGCATCATGTCAGGTCATTTAATACCTTCATACTAAACTGATCATGTTCAGCTTGTGGACTGACACTTGAAAGTCAGATAAGGGGGAACCAGGGTTAGCTCTCTCTCTTTGTCAGAGGTAGTGAATCCAACCCCGTCACCTGGGCCTCACCCAGTGGGAATGGCAGACGGAGGCTTTCCCTTCAGATCTCGGGATAACCTGACCCTTCTCCAGCCTCCTGATGGGGACTAAAACTCCCACATGTTTGATCACAGCTAAGTCCTAATCCTGGGCACGTACTTGTGCTCATCATGCCTGATCAGGCCCCTCGCCCCACACTCCCAGAGAGCATCCAGCCCAGCAGGGTAGTCTTCACATGTGGGGGCATTAATGATTCAAGACAGGAAATCTCCCACATGAGTTTAATAAAGTTCTTTTTCAAAATCCTCACGCATGATTTGCCCCCGACAAAGACGGAGCTCCCATGTTTGATCCACCTCTGCGCTGACGCAATCAGTGGAAAGAGGGCTCCCATGCCCCTGACAACAAAGAAACCGGAATCCCAATAACATGTACACCTGTTTACATTTTCTCCCCCCTTAAGCCCACACTTGAAAGCGGGTTTGTAATCTAGGATCAAGTGCAAGAACGACAAAGAGGCTGGACTGGCAAAATGGGCTAAGCCAAGATGAATAGAATCCTAAATGTGTTTTGAAGTCCATTACACAGCTTGAACACTCACATGCCAAACACTTAATGTTCAAAAATGTCAAATATGCCTCCTTGGAGCGTCCCGATGGATCAGTTGGTAGTGCGTTTTTCTATTTGTCTGTGTACTCTACTGCAGTGTTATATGGCAGCTTGTACCAGCAATTACTTTATGACACAAAAAAACTCCATTGAAAACAATGCAGAAACAGTTCAGAGGTGGCCCTCCCCACATACTCAATGCAGAAAACACAACTGCCAACAACTTCAAAAACATGGCCCTCATGCTTGCCACACCAACATATATACTTTATATAGCCCTCTCTAAAAAGTAAGTGATGAGTCATTGTTGGTTGGTTGTCAGCCCCTCTTGGAGAAGTGCTACACTACATCTATTCAGTGTTAGGGGACTACTGCTCTACTGTGTGTGTATGTGTGTGTTTTCCAGAAGGCTTGCCAACAGTAGCAGACAGGCCGGCTCCCAGTAGCCGTCCCAGGACCAGCCCTTGGAAGAGCCCCTGTACCTCCAAGCTGAACGACAGCACCCTCGGGGGCACGTTTGTCCGCTGGGAGGAGGATGCTATACCCTGGTCAGTCCCGCCGGCACAGCCTCTCCTTGCATGCTGCATTAGCTCTTTCCATAAGCTTTCTTTTTGTTGGATACACCCTCCCTTCTGAAAGGCATGAACCATTCTGTCCTATCCTAAATATATCCATTTTGGAAAAAAGTCATGCCCTGAAAGTCATCATTCAAGATATGTGGGATCCAGTCATTAAATTGTTAGGATTTTGTCACCCAATGACTAGTTAGCTATTATGCTTATGCCCCAGTTTTGTGCTATCAATCTTTTTTCATACTTTAGAATGAATCTGTTCATTTCACTTTCTCAGTATATGTTTTCCTGCCCTCACCACCTTCTATCCTCTCATTCTATTTTTTTTTGTGTGTTTTTTTTAAAATATATTTTTACTGCGGTTTTATGTACCTCCCTGTCTCCCTGCAGCTCCTTAGTCCTGGATGACGTGGACAAGCAGAGCACCTGTGAGCTGGAGGCTGATGCCGTCGCCATAGACATCCTGAACCATCTGGAGATTGAGAGTAAGAACATACAGGACAAACCCCACCCCTGCAGCTATGGGCCCTTCTATGGGCCCTAACCGGCAATGGTAGCTCATGCTGGTGCAAAGGCAGTGATAAGAGAGAGAAAGCAAAACGGAAAGGTTGTCTGCTGAATCATCCGTGCTCTCATGTACAGTACCTCAGGCTCAGATGAGTGATGGAAGCTTTCTCTAGTTCCAACAGTGTCTGTCTCCCACCGCTCGGCCAAGGCCCCTTTCGCTCTCCCTCTATGTAGCTGTCTCCACACATCAAATCCGTTAGCGGCCCAAAACAAACACGGCCTACTCACTCCAGAGCCCATCTAACACCTCCTGTCAGAGGGAAGCTGAGCGAGGGAGAGATAAACACAGATGGGGAAATCCAGGATGGAGGGATTTCACTGGATTGAACAAGGGACATAAAGCAGATGGTGATATCTGCCAAACCTATGCACACCCATACGCAACCATTGTTGCTGTTTGGTTTTGCATCTCTCTGCAGGATGTCCTCCGAGTCTTATTTATTCACTTTGACATCTTCCTCGCTATTTTTAATAAATATTTAACTCTTAGACATGGCGGAGGGTTGTTCTACATCTGGATGCGTTTAAGTTTAGTCTGTGAGAGCTGGAGAGAGCATGTTCCTAGATTGTTGATGTGATGTGTGATGAGAAAAAAATTGGACCAGAAGGAAACACATATGGATATGTTTGATGCAGACACTCTTAATTCATTAAAGCTGATAGACAAGACTTTTATATAACTCCACCTACTGGAAGTGAAGAATCAAAACTTAAGCTCACAATTCTAACTTACTCCTAAACAGCAGCAAGCGAGCGCTCAATCATGAGAAAGCTGGAGTCACCAATGATAGATCTTTTGCCTCTCTCGTCCCTTTGGTATCTTTGGGCACAAACCAATGACAGACTGGCCGGGTTGGTAAACATGAACGCATTGTGTGCAGATTACTGACAACACATTACCAAATTTCTGGGTATTGAAGCTCAAACCGTTTTCCAACAGTTATGTCTCACTGCCATTTGGAGGCCCTGACTTGATTTGCAAGTTGCTAGACATGCTTGTCGGGCATTTCGGCAAACGTGTCTTTTCAGGATAACGGCCTCAGGTTACCCCAGCAAAGACATTTTTGTGAGAAGCTTTTCTTTATGCATTAAAGGAAGTACTTGCACTGAGGCTATGTGTATGCAACAACTCATGATTTATATTTGAATGGGTGCAGAACCGTAAACCACACCAAGCGTCTTGTCTGAGGAGTGGAGAAAAGAAAGAAGAGGCCACTCCAGGGCAGGCAGCGCATGTGTTCTGAGTCATATTTTTCCATCTGCTCGGTAACTGTGTGTTTTAAAGCGGCACTGTTGGATGGAACTATGTGAGGAATGAGTATTGTTGGAGTTCTTGCACTGCCTTGACTGGTTGGCACTTCTTGACACGACACCTGAGAAAGTCTTTGTGATAGATGATGAACTCCTCAGATAGACAGTAATGCAAGAACTTCAGATGGTGCGATGGTATTGTTAGCTGACATACTGTGCTGTGACTTTTTTCTGTGTCCAGATCAGATTGGCAGGAACCCAGGCCTACAGGCCATCTGGGAGGATGAGAAACAGAGGAGGAGAGAGAAGAACCAGGCCTCCCAGATAGAAACCCCTACGTCACAAGGTGAGGACCTCCTTGTTCCACTCAGGTCCACAGTACAAAGTGTTTTTGTGTCATCTTTGTTCATGTACTTAGTCCTTTGCTTTTTCCACTGTATAAGTAACACATGCTGCACAAACTGGCACAACAAGGAATGCTTTTAAATCGTGTTTTGTGTAGAGTTCGATTTGGTTCAGGCATGCTGGAAGTGTGTTCCAAAGGTGCCAAACATTTGGTGCTGGCCCACTTTGAAAGGGTGCTGGCAGGAATGTCAACATTGTTCACATGCCAGCAACATACATGACTGTTTGTTATTCCATTTGAACACCAAAGGGGATTGATACTTTGTGATACTAGGCCGATAATAGGCCGAGTATGGGCACAGCACAGTATTTGTGCAGTGGAAACCTCTATTTACACTTCAAAATGAGCCAATGCACAAAACAAAAGTGAGATGGCTTGTTCGTGAACGGTGCCATCCTTTCTCCTATGGCTAACATACAGTGGTTTGGGGCGTTTCAAATGGGTAATCTTGCCAACATCACGTTCAAAAATTTATATTGGGTCAGGCCTTCAGTGCTTAACCAATTATGTTATGTCCAACTATGGCCATATTGTTATATCCTGTTATGATACCTGTATTAATTTTATCTTAGTTGTCAATCCCCACTCATCATACTTTGAGCTGTCACAATCCTGCCTTCTAACCACAAACAAGAAGTTTAATCTTGCCAAACTCTGAGTTATCCCCACACAGAATGAGCTGTCATGGAAACAGGGTGAAACTAGGTTAGCGTAATAAATAATCTAGGGCGAATGTATTCATGATGAAATGTGTCTACTTTTCCATGTGCAGTCTTGCCTCCAAGTTTGAAACGCCTTGAAAAGTACGGAGAACAAAATTGATAGTGTCCAGGTCTTGAAAACTTTGGGTTTTTTACAGAAAGTATGGAAGAATTTGGAAGAACCTTGTTGTTCAGTCATGGTACAGTAGTGGGTACATGATAGTTGTTGTGAGTGATACAACTTAAGTTGACAGTAATATTGCCCAACCACTAACAGCATCCATCACATTGAATGCTGAGCAAAATCTTCAAATGGAAGCCAAGAAATTAAGGTCTGGAAAAATTATGCGATTTTTCAATGGGAATTTTTAGGAATGCTGAGCACCGCAATGCAATGATCTGCTGTGTGTCTGATGCTGTTCCAGATCGCGGGTTTGTCCCCTTAACGGAGAGTGAGAAAATCTTCATGAAGAGATTCAAGGAGATTCTGAAGGAGAATGAGTTCGATGTGTAAGTTGCAAGTTCCTCTTTCAATTCTTCTGATCTCTTGACGTGGTGGGTATGATTCACTCACCAAGCGCTTCAGGGCAAACTGTAACTGGAAGTCATTGCCGGACAATTGCCCCATTTCCCTGAGTGAAGCCAGTGTAGCTGGCATGGGATTTAAGAGGAGCTGGAGCCATGGAAGGAGGGGG
>CABFOQ010024266.1:27949-40503 GCA_900660455.1 Gephyroberyx darwinii
TGTGTGCGTGCTACATTGCTGGTATCCCTCTTGTTGTCGATTATCTGAATCCCAAACAGTCTGTCCCCCACCCCCTGCTGATATTTCTGGGTCTGAATCCTGCATGGGTGGGTTACGATATGAATGCCCGGACTAACTTTTCTTTGGTTTGTGTGAGTGTTTCAGTGATGCTAACAGTACTCCCCCACCCCCAACTCAGACTCTATGAGGAGCAGTGGAAAAATCGCAGTGGAGGCGGTTGTTGATGAGGAGGCCATTCTGAGTCTCCTGGAGAGCAGTCAGACCTTCCTCCCCCTCTCCCAGAGATCCAACAACTCACCGCTGTTAGGTAGCTACTGAAGTACAGCCTCAACACACTTGGACTTGGGTCTTTTCACTTTCAATTAAATTAATACGCTGAAGAGAGGCTGTAGCTCATTTGCTAATGATACAGCATTTCCTGTCACTTATTTCATAAAAAGCTGGATGTGACGACCTTCTGATACCACAGGTTTTTCAATGGTAGAATGTTGAAGAAAATCCACTTCATCAAGTTAATGGATTGAAAGTGAATTGACCCCAGCACTGTACTGCAATTATAATGAGCCATGGAGTTGAATGATAGTAGTGAACTATAATTGTTAACGTATTCTTGTAAGTTCAACTACTGCATTTGCCATCGTCATCATGTAAACTGTACTGTGCAACAACAGAGAGAGAGAGGAGGCTTCATTATTTTGCTTTCATGTGCACCATTTTGTGCCTCCAGATGACTTAAACTCAAAGCTTACTAGTGGGGACACAAAATGGCCGTGGCAAAAAGGCTGCAGATGTCAGCTGTGATGCTCCCAAGACACGTTAAAAAATGTTAAACCCATTTCAAACCACTGAAGAAGTCTTAACCCAGTCCACTGCTTTCATTAAATTGGCTTAATGTGATTAAATCTGTTGGTTTCAGCTGATTGATTGAATGTCTCTTCAATGTATGTTTTTCTCTGTGTAGACAGCAACCAAGACCACACCATGGTTGACTTGCTGGTGGGCCTGGAGGACGATGGTTTCCGTGGGACCCCCATGAGGCAGAATTCCCAGTCACAGCCACTTCTTGGCACCGGGACCTGTCACTACAACAGTGATGAGGAGGAGGCGGGACCAGAACTGGACAAGGAAGAGGCAGAATTCAGCATGATGATGTCGCAGCGATGGGACAGTGACGTTCATGAGCAGTCATCCATACGAAGGTTTGTTTTGGTTGTTTTATTTTGAAAAATCTACAGTCAGGGATTTATCTATTGTTCGTCTACTAGATTTAACTTCCCCATTTGTTCTGTTTTCCCCTGTATTACTTGCATCCTAAGCAGTTCCATTTAAAACATATATATATA
Organism: Gephyroberyx darwinii; assembly: GCA_900660455.1. Lineage (NCBI taxonomy): Eukaryota > Metazoa > Chordata > Actinopteri > Trachichthyiformes > Trachichthyidae > Gephyroberyx > Gephyroberyx darwinii. Next base: position 29,314 of record CABFOQ010024266.1, read on the forward strand.
TATATATATATATAAAATAAAAACAGTGGTTAGTTTATTTACACTGTGATAAAACGTTGATGTCAAGTGATAAAGACTTGGTGATAAAATGCAATGATTAAGAACAGAAATTAGACAAAAAATTACTAATCTATGTAGGTGAGGTTAAAAAAAATCACTGGAGCTCATGAAGACATCTCACCTCAAAACTAACAGAAGAATAAAAGAAACAAACAACAACAATTGTCCCACAGTGATCTACTGTAAATTCTCCATTTAGGCTCTTGTCTGTGTGCCCATGTCTAAGTATGAGCACTAGTAAACACAGATACTGAACAGTCAGTTGAAGGTCGTCCGTAGTGAGCTGTTCCTTTGCATTGTTTAATCAGTGTTCCTGTCATTCCTGCCTGTGTAGGCCCGGTGCAAAGGAGACAGAAGACGGCTACAGTGATGAACCACAGGAGTCCTCTGACGAGGAGATGGAGTGGAGTGGGAACAACTCTCTGTTTGCCAACTTGTCCATCCCCCAGCTTGACGGGGCTGCAGACGAGAACAGCGGTGAGTCATGCAAAGCTATGCGGTATACTGTGGTAGTGTTTAAATGTCAGCTTTCTTGGGAGCTTATCTCTCATCTCGTTCAGATTTATATTACATTAAGGTGTATAAAGTATCAGAATACTGCTGCATAATACAAATTTGATTTGAGTCCACCATACATTCTCCATAACTGCCCTTACCTCGATTCTATTTTTATTACTATTTTATATGCTGTAGTGTCAAGGCATTTTAAATATTATTAATGAATCAGAAATTGCATCTTTGTTTGATTCCTGTAACTGAGATTGAGGCATCTGTGTTCTCCTGTGTTATATCCCTAGATTCATCGTTAACAGACAGTGGTTCCAGGGCCCACTCTTCTCTCATGGTCACAGAAAAGATTCTAGCGAAGAGGAACCCCTTCCCTGGGGAGACGGTCCACCTGGAGCCCCCCTCCTCAGCTAAGATCCTGCTGGAGTGTAAGCACCCCGAGCACAGGCAGGCCCATGCGCTGGACACAGAGGAACCAGCTGACAAGCACTTTCTCTCAAAGAGCAGCCAGGACAGCAGCAACGAATGTTCAACAGGGTTCAAGGTGAATAAAGAGATCCCCTACATCCCGCCAGTAAAACACCCTATCCCCTGCAAGATGGCCAACCACTCCGAGGTGTCTCAGATCTGCGTAGACAAGGAAGACGTACGGCCCTTGTACACCTACGAAAAGAAGACAACAATGGCGCTGGATGAGGCAGATCTAGACAGTTTCCCGTTTGGTAACAGAAAGATCACCCAGAACAGGAAAAAGTATGGCAGCATGAAGAATGTAGAGAAGAACTGTCTGTCCATCCTCCAGAACCACAGGACCTTCTCTCTGTGTTACTCAGAGCTGAGAAACTGCTCTGCTAAGACAGAGCTGGAGCTGAGCCAGAAGGACTGTAAAAGCCCGATCCTTAGGAACATCCCCTCAGCCCCCTCTCCCATGGAGGAGGATGAGTTCCTTGACCCCCAGGAGAAACAGATGGGCCAGGACAGTGAGGAGGGAGATGTCGGTGAGCTCAAGATCAGGTATGAGGACTATCAGGAGAATAAGACCGAGAGGACCATTGTGGCCCAGCAGGAGGCGCACTACAAGTTCTTCCCCAGCGTCATCCTCTCCAACTGCCTAAGTAGGAAGAAGGCTGGGGGCAACAAACTGGCTGATGCCTGCAGCAAGCTGGAACAGGCCCAGCCTCGCAGGTCAAGGCTAAAGCTCAGTAAGAGGAGGTCTGGGGCAGCAGACCATAGAAACAAGTTTAACATGGTTGAAAGCCCTGCCTCTGACAGCCAGGTTAGCAGTGACTTCACCTCCATCAGATCTGCTTGTCCAATGAGTTCAGATACAGAAACGCCAATCACAGAAGACAAGCCAATAAAAGAAGACACGCCAATCAAAGATGGGCCATTCACAGAGGTAGCGCCAATAACAAAAGAGAAGCCAGTTAGTGAGGAGTCAGTAACTGAATGCACAGAACCACTTACAGAGCCCTCTGCCCCCAACCCCACCACGGTTTCCCTTTTTTCTGAATCAGCTAAAACCACAGTGGAGGACAGGCTAGGCCCACTGCCTGAGCTTCCTGCTAAAGTCACTTGCACTAAGCCGTCAGGGCTGCCAGGTAGTAAATACACCCTGAGGACCAAACGGAAAATGACCTACGACAGCGAGGATGGAGAACACTCAGGCACCTCTCGTTTTAAAAACCCCCTCTCAATAAAAGACCGACTTAAGGACAACAATGTCCCTGGTGGGCAGGAGATCAAGTACCAGAAACGGCGCAAGAAGGAACCTCCCATCATCATCAAGTACATCATCATCAACCGGTTCAAAGGGCAGAAAAACATGCTGGTGAAGATGGCCAAAGTGAATGCAGAGGAGCAGTGGGTGGTGCTGACACCAAATAAGCTGGAACAGTACAATAAACTGGCCCCTCTCAAGAATTTCTGGCCTAAGGTTCCAGAGTCCTCCGCAGTCAAGTTTCCCATCACTGAGCCAAAGGCTAAGAAACACCCCAAACGAAAGGCAAAGGTAAACTCCACAACTAAGAAAACAGTCACCAACTCCTCCAAACCTCGAGTCAGACAGGGTGAAAGGGTCAAAAGGACTAAAGGCTGTCAGAGAGACCTAAATCTGCCCTCCCTGCCACCCCCTCGGCAGTGTTACTGTGAGCTAGCAGATGACCATGACTCAGAGTACACTGATGTGATGGTGGAGCTGGGCTATCTCTCTGACAGATCCCCAAGCCCCACAGACTCAACACCCCCACGCTGTTGGTCCCCCAGTGACCCGCTCATGTACACTAGGTCCTCAGAGCAGCTCATCAACCCACTCAGTGACCCATGTCTCAGTTCTGTTCTTTCCGAGCCCCCCACAGTGTCTTCAGCCAAAGGAGCATGCAGTAAGAGTCAAACTGCCAAACCTAAGAAATCCACAAACGCTAAAAGAAGAGTGAGCAAGGCTGCTAGTAAGTGTCCTGAGAAAGACCAGGCCAAAAAACAGAAATCAAGACAAAGTAGTGGCGCTTCTCCAAGGAGGAGAAAGAAAGAGCAGGAGGCAACCAAAGGGACTATCAGCATCTCTGCTACCACCAAAACACCTAGAAGGTCGCGAAAAAAGAAGGTAGAGGAACCTGAAAGCCCTTCATTAAGTAAAGACAGCTCCCAACTTCTTTTCCCAGAGGATGACCTGCCTCCTTCTGAGAACTCCTCTCAAGAGGTCCCTCCCTTTCAACAGCCAGTCAGCACAGCTAGTAATAGCCAGGGCAGCTCCCAGGCTGTATCCATATCACACCCCAACTCAGTAGCCCAGTCCGTAGAACCAAAGGTTGAGGACTGTGAGACTTCCATCATGGAGCTCAACCAAAGCTTTTCACCGCCAGGTCAGCTGCAGAGTGAAGGTAGCCAGACCACTGTGGTCAAGGCAGAGGCTACACCTGAGGAGTGCACAGGTGCTCAGGTGAAACCTCTACCTGGACCCCTATTGGAGGACAGTAAAGGCATCCCTACAGCAGCAGCCTCCCCACACTCAGGCCCTAAGAATGGGGAGATCCCCACTCTGTCTGAGACTCCCTCTAGCTTAGCTGTCCTTAAGAAGCTCCTCCAAAAGAGGCAGCAGGGTCAGGCCCTTCCTCTACAGACAGTTGGTAGAGACAGCTCCACTACTGCCATAGCTCAGGCTACAGCACTTCTAGATCACACAGCTAAACCTGCTAAATCCAGAAGAGCCCCCTCCACCACCCCTCGGAAACCCAGGACCCCAAGATCTACCACTCCCAAGGAGAAAAAGCCCAGGAGCAGGAAAGGCAAGGGAAGTAGCACTCAGCCAAATCTACCAGTGAAGCAAGAGGCCATCATGTCAGATGACAGCCCCATCTTCCTATCAGACCCAGGTCTAGACAGTTGCTACTTTATAGAGGACAGCCTGTCCCCTGAGCTCCCTCACAACTATAACTTTGACATAAATGCCATTGATCAGACTGAGTTCTCCAGCCCGTACACAGGCAGCCAGTTTGTCCTGACTGATAAAAATTTACCACTCAAATTCCTGAGTGATGTCACCCAGGAGGCGGTCCCTGCCCAGGCCCTGGGTTTTGAGAAGAGACTCGATAGACTGTGTGGGTCAGGGGAGGAACTTCAAAGGGGTTGTGATTGGCACAGAGTAGGCCCCCTTAGTCCTGAACTCTTTGATAGGCCAGAGAATGGGGAGTCTATATCCAATCACCTTGCTTTCCTTGACTCTGAGAAAATCAGGGGTAGAGAGTGGGGTTCCTCTTTAGGTAAAGCCCACAGCCTCAGCCCCTTTCAAGACTTTCACTGTGAGAGAAAAGAGCTGCTCTTTTCAGCCTTCGACCCTGTCCTACCATTGCCTTTAAGCTCTGCGTCCTTCGTGGACAATGAGTGCTCACCAACAGGGGACATGCTGGAGGGAATTGACGCACTAACATCCACCACACCCAGTAGTTCTCCCCGCTCCATCAGCTCACTGTCTCAGGTGAGGGCCACTCAGCTGCTGAGGGGGGTTGGAGGAGGAGCCCACATCCTCAAGCCCCTCATGTCCCCTCCAAGCCGGGAGGAGATCCTCAGCACCCTGCAAGACCTGGAGATATCCGAGGCCACCTTCCAGGAGCCCTTCTGCAGCGACCCCTCTGATGCCCCGGGGAAACCCATGTGAGCCCACATACAAAGCTGCATGTGCAGTTTTGTTTGTTTCTTAATTAAACAATAATCATTTATACAATATCCTGCATATGAAAAACAAGTATCTATGTGCTGCTTCATATAAATAGATATAAAATGTATCTACAAAGAATCATATATATGTATGTATGTATGTATGTATATATATATATATATATATATATATATATATAAACAGTTGTATTTTATACTATGTAGAGGACTTTATTCAGTAAAATATTCCATAAAGTTCATTACTAGATATTGCATAATACATTCTGCACTTCTATGGCTGTGATGAATTACAGTGCGGTGAAAAATGTAAATAAGTCAATTAATCACATTCTCCCATCTCCCTCCAGGGAGGTTGGTGGCCGTAAGCTGACTGTGGGTACCAGACTGGCCAAGGAGCTAGCTGAGTTCAATGGGGACCTGTCTCTGGAGGGCCTCCATTTCTGGAAGACAGCCTTCTCAGCCATGACCTGCTCCTCCTCTTCTGTTACCTTCTCTTCCCACACCCAGGGAGCCGAGGCCTCAGAGGCGAGCAGAGAGCAAGCGGAGCTCAGCCCGTCCTCAGCCAGTGACCAGAAGGTCATACTTCTGCCCTGCAGGAACCCACCAAGCAGAGAGCGTGTGCAGTTGTGGCTGGAAGCCAGGAAACAGTACGAGAATTTGCAAAGAGGGAGGAGAGATACAGGGGCGTTGGAGAAGGGAATGGTGGGGCTGGTTGTGGATGAGCACTCAGACAGAACTGAGCAGCCAGCTGCTTCCAGCTGCCCAGCAGTGAGCTTTGAGCAGTGTGAGATGCTTTCCAATGTCAGGACTCAAAGGAGTAGGAAACACAACCTGTCATTAATAATATCTCCCACCGAGAATGCAGGCTCTCAGTGTAGCCCCACAGGTGTGAGTCCACTGTCAGATGTAGGTGTTCTGGACCCTGAGGAGGAGGAGGAAGGAAAAAATAGTGATGGTAAAACCAGCTCTCCAGGCTCCCCAGAGCTGCCTCCATGGCAGCAGTCCTCTCAGCCCAGCCCATCATTGCCAGACAGGCCTGAAGAAGAAAGACCAGATCCACTGTCACCTAGGCTCTGTACCTCCCCAGAGAAGACAGGCGAGAAGCTGCTCATCAGTCCCTTGTCTTCCCACACCAGTAACAGGGAAGAGGGGAGCACTAGTCCCCACCTCCATCACAGCACCCCCTTCCTGAGGAGGTGGCGGAGAAGCAAGGAGCCATTGTGCAGTACCCCCATATCTGAAGGTAAGTTTTTTTTTTTTTTTTAATCCTCTGTACAAGCCATTAACAAGTATCACATTCACCCTGCCCCACTAACACTGGACAATGGGTGATTATATTAATGGTAGTGTATTCTCTGACTACTATGAGCTTCTGCTGTCTACTTTTTTGCTGCCTTACCTCAAAGTGTAAAAATGTAATGGCTGCTATTAATAAAGGCTGGATAATTGACTAATGAAGTGTGCCAGGATTTTGAATTTCTCACATTTGACTAATTCATCAAATTATTTCTAATATTTCTAATCTGCATGCAATTGTTATTAACATTCACTGCAGCTCCTCTCTCCTCCTCCCATTCTCTTTTCTGTTCCAGAGGATCCTGCTTCCGAGAGACTCCAACAGAGGAGAAGGAGCCAAGCGGAGCCTCTGAGAAGAGTGTTACTGACTACACAGATGAAGGTCAGACCAGAGGTCTTGTTTCTTTAGTCCACTCACCACATGATAGAGTCCCCTTAGACACGGACCACAGTCCACCCTCTTTAGGGACACAGCTTTAGCATGTCAATGTGGAGCTGTTTACAGAGAAATGGCTCAAAAGAAATGACAGATATTGCTCTCCCAGCTTGTTACTATGGCTGAAGTCAGTCCCTCATCTAGTGCAATAAATGTTTTGAAAAGACCCTTAATGGGGTTTACTGTTCATTTGATCTGCCTTTGTTGTCTTACTTATTTAGATGTTCTTCGTGTACTCTGTGTTCCACAGAATCAGTTTGCTGCTTTGAATGTGCCAAAGAAAGATAACTCTCAGATCGAGGGCCCCAGCATTAGCAATTCATATGGCTTCAAAGTCAGCATGCAGAACCTGCAGGATGCCAAAGCTCTGCATGAGGTGAGATGCACCTTAGTCACTCTCCCAGCACTGTACACACTCATTCATTCAAAATAGATGAAATTAGTTTTATGTGTTTCAAATCTGACAAAAAATCTAGCAAAGCTGAAGAACCTCATCTTTCTTCAAATTGATTCTGTTTTTGCAGTCTGGGGATGAAAGCCGGGTGGTATCTGGTTCAAGAAAGGTGATATTAGCCCCATTTAAGACCTTCAATTCCCAACATTCACCTCCAGTTAGAATCAGCGTGGAGTTGAATCTATGGGAACTGTAGTTGTGTTCAAACTCCATGTTGTTGTTGTTTTTAATAAAAGTAGAGCGGGAATTCCACTTTTAGTATTTTTTATTTATTCAGACAGAAAGCAGAAACAGACAAAGCATGGGAGGCACAGGAGAGACAGAACTGACACGATCTGATCCCAGGCCACTAGGGGCAGATATGTGGATCTAGAGGCGGTGGACTTAACTCTACTATCTCTGGGCACACTCACTTGTGTTTAAGTGGATGTGTTCTACCATTAAACACATCCTCCATAGAAGTGCATGTAATCCATTTACATTTATATTTTACATTTTAGGGATTTAGGTGATGCTCTTATCCAGATGGACTTATGAGTGCAAAAGGAGAATAAGCTTAAATTACTAGATAACCAAAATTACAAACAACAAGACTGAAATAGTGAAAGCCACAGTACCCTGGCAATATTCCAAAGACCAAAGAATGACCAAAAATGACCAAAGAATGATCATGTAAGAAAGAATTGCTAGAAGAAGAAATAAAACTTGGAGGCACTTGGAGAGCACAAACCACCAATGCTGAAACATTCTCCAACTTGCTGTTACACCCAAAGACATTCCTTTCACTATTAAGTGATATGGAATGACAGTTTGAAGTCAAATTGATTTCTTGACCCTACAAACAACACAAAACTTAAATCAATCTTTTGGATTGATTTCTCCTGATTGATCCTTCACACAACATGTTTTTGTCTTTCCTCTTCAGGTTCAGTACCTGACATTGATGGGCATGGAGCTCCATGCACGAACCCGTCGTGACCTCGAACCTGACCCAGAGTTTGACCCCATATGTGCCTTATTCTACTGCCTCAACTCTGATGCTCCCCTGCCAGACTCAAACAACACCCAACTGACCGGTGCCATTGTGGTGAACAAGGACCACCAAAGCTGTGACCGAGGTGAAGGTTCACTTTCCTGTCACACAACTCAAGAGAGATATGTGTTTTATTTTTCAGAAACTTTGTGGTGCAACATCTTGCAACACTTATTCAATAATAATGTTTTATGTGTATTATGTTTGTGTGATACTAAGAACATATTAAAAAAAAATGGTATGTGGAACATTATTTTTTAAAGGTCTAAGTTTATGTGTTAATATAAATTATGATTTTAAATCCTTTGTTGGGCAGATTTAATCTTCCAGTGGCAAACTAAAGAAAGCCAAATGTGTTTTCATGGCCTTTCTCCCTAACTTAGGCAGCTGTGGAAAGGTCATATTTGTGCCACAAAGGGTTAAAAATCAAATTTTCTTTTCCCTTGGAAAGCCAGGCTAATGTATCTGTACTGATGCCCTCACCAGGTCACCGAGTAACAGCGCCCCTGCTGGTCAGGTCAGGCGTCTCCGGGCTGCAGGTGACATACGCCGGTGATGAGAAGCAGCTGTTCCAGGAGCTGGTCACCATCATGAGGAGGTGTGTGAGGGCAAGCAGGTGTTACAGTTGTATGCAATCAAGATAGGGTCAAAAAGATTTTGAGCTTGTAAAACTATATTCACAAACGTATGGAAACTGGCAGTTCTGTTTTAACAGTTGCGCACATTAATTTGTGCACAAATCATCTGGAATGCATAAATGTGTAATTAAAAAATGTTTAAATTAATCTGTCCACAAATATGTAAAAAAAAAAATTAACAAATAGAATTTGTTTAAAGGATGTATAGAAAATAGTTGTAGTTGTAAATTAATTCTTGCAAATGTATGAATCAAATGTGCGCGTGTGTAAACGTCTGAGAAAAGCTTCAGAGTTGCCTAGTGACAGTGTAAAACAACGCACACATCTCCTCTTCTATTATTGTGCAACTGTGGATTTTTGACCCAGCTTTGCCTGTGAATTGACTGACCAATAGGAGGGCTACTGACGCTCCAATCAGGTAGTGGGATTGACGGTCCAATCAGGGAATTAATTTGATTATCCAATCAAGGGTGACTTGCTGTGATAGTCTATCAACCAAATGCGCCCCTACATTATTATCACCAATTACACCATAATGAATCGCCCGGGCGTGTCAGCTCAAAACCAGGTGACTATATAGTACTTTTAAAAAAAAATAATGTGTAGCATAAATCCTTGGTTGATCCTTTTACAGACTGGATCCTTTACAGTTTAGAGATACTGAATGATGAAGTCCTCATGGTGCTAATGTGGTTTCGTCTTGGCAGGTTTGACCCAGACATCCTGGTGGGCTACGAGGTGCAGATGCGTTCCTGGGGCTACCTCCTCCAGCGGGCCTCAGCGCTGGGAGTGGACCTGTGTCAGCAGCTGTCTCGGTTGCCAGGTAGGATTGGCAGTAAGAATGGCATCTCCGCACTGCAAAAAGTACAAGCTTAAGCATGTGATTTTTATCTTCAGGTTTCAGTGTGGGTCTCCAAAAGTATGGAAAATGAATTGAATTGTATGCATAAGATAAAAACTAACCAGTCCTGTGATCCGGTACCATGCCTACTGGATTTGAAAGAAAGTAGAGATGTGAGGTAGAGGCATAGCTTCAAAAGTAGAGCCTTATAGATAATGAAGATAATGCAGTGCTTTTCCCTTTTCAGTGTTAGAGAACACCAGCCAACTTTCTGATATAAATCACAATGGTGTGTGTGACATTTATCTCCTGTAATAAAAAGCAAGGCGCTGTGATAAATTGCATCCATTGGCTTTGAGATGCTTGCAGCATGCATGGCTACACGTTTTATGTTGTTGCAGGCCCACTGTCATTTCATATATATATTGACTTAAAATATCTTAAAATATGCATTATATCTTTACTGTCTTCATTATTCTAATATATCCTTGTTTTTAAGCATTTTTATAAATTGATTTATTTTCTCAATTCCTACCTTCCTACCTACCGACACCTCAGATGAAATCACCTGCTAAGCTTGCCATTTTGTGCGGCATGCTACAGCAGAGCTCTCCCTGCCCTTTTCCACCCAGTAAACCCTGGCTGATGGCAGAATATTAAGTTCCTCTCTTTCTAAAAGAGGCTGCAACACGCTTGGGCAAATCCATAAATTGATGCGGGCGCTTGTTGAGCGCGTAGCAGCATATTTCTCACATGCTGGATTTTGCAAAAGTAATTATTGGTGGATTATTGAATCTGACAGTATGAGCCGTGGGTGCTGAGAGCTAAGTCCTATCAAATTGAAGGTGTACATGTGTGTGCTCCTGTGTGTGCGTGTGCGTGTGCGTGTGCGTGTGCGTTTGCGTGTGCGTGTGCATGCGCCCACGTGCTCCTGTGTTATGTGTGTGGGTGTTCTTGTATTCTGTTTTCGAGCCAACCTCAAATACTTCCCTCGTTCCTGTCTGAAGCAAGTCATCAAATCCAGTTCGTGTGTGTGTGTATGTGTGAGTGTGTGTGTGTGTGAATTTGTGTATGTAATGTTTAAATCTGGATGTGTGTGAGGGTGTGTGTGAGTGTGTACACCTCTGTGCACCTGCGTGTGCGCCTGTGTGTACATGTGAATATGTATTGTACCTGTCTACTTGTGTGTGTTTGTGTGTGTGTGAAAGTGAGTATGTGTGTGTGTGTGTGTGGAATCTGAATGCAGTGCCTCATGCTCTGGCGTCTCCCCCTCCTCCTCTGTAACAGGCTCTCTGCTTGTCCTCAGGTGACTCCAAAGAGAATCACTTCTCAGCAGACAGGGACGAATACGGAGCCGACACCATGACTGAGATCAACATCATCGGACGCATCACCCTCAACCTGTGGAGGGTGATGAAGACGGAAGTAGGTGCCACAACGCGACCTCACGCGCCCCCTTCTATCAGCCACCAACCCTCAGATATTTAGCTCACAGCCTCTATGCTTTCTGTTCTTCCTGTTCTCTTCCAGACAGGTTAAGGAATTCACTTTTTTTCAGAGGGCATTTGTTTTGCTCCCTTGATCTGATTTTCAAGGGCATTTCAGTCCTTTTCCCCGGCAATTATTATTGAACTATGATATAATACATTTGGATTCCATATTTGCAAATAAATCCTCAATTTCTACCGCTAAGATTTGGTTTAACTTGGTTCCCACTGCTGGAAACTGGCGGCAGGCCTTACAGAACAGGAT
>CABFOQ010024267.1:0-14626 GCA_900660455.1 Gephyroberyx darwinii
AGAAGTGGAGAAAGAAGATGAAGAAAGAAAGAAAGAAAGAAAGAAAGAAAGAAAGAAAGAATGGACAGAGAAAAGAGAAAGGGGAGAGAGAGGTGAAGACTGAGCTCACAGAGGGGAACAGCCTGCAGATTCTTGTGACAAACAAGAGGCTACAGCTGAGTGATTGTTATCAAAAGGGGGAATAGGTACTAAGCCTTTGGGTGCGTTTCAATCGCTTTTGTCATGTTCAGATATGTCTCACTCAACCCCCTAAGCCATAAAATAATATTACAAAGAATATTACAATTTGCCCCCACCCACTCCTCCCGACCACACCACATACACACACACTCCCCGTTTAGCCTACATCGTTTTGATTCAATCAAAACCCGTGGATTATGGAAAGCTTACAGCCAGGACTGCCTGCTACGGAACTGGAGATTGACAGGACTGTCCAGCGAAATTGTTGTAGAGGTGACTGGCCCCCTCTTCTCTGGCCGAAGCAAACGGACAGGTAATGACGGGACAGGAAAAAACTAAGGATTACACTACAATACTAATCGAGGTTTACAACAAGTGGGGTCATGAACCACCTCCACCCACCCAGTCCTCCTCGGCTGGCTCCCTTAACGGAACACCACTATAATATTCCTACAAGGATTTATGGTGTCGCTCTAAAATGTATCATCGGATTACTTTTTCTGAATAATAACTGGACCTGTGAAATAAGTTTGTGACTCTGATTGTGACTGACGCTGATTGAGCCTGTTGTTGTTTCTTCGCACGAGACACCAGTGCTATTTCACAACCTGTAGTAAACTTGCTGCATGAGCCCGAGAAGCTGCTCGACTCAATTAGAGGCTAATCGAGCCTGTGGTCTGACTTCGCTGCAAACATGACAGTTTCTCCATGCGCCCAAATGGTTTTAAATGTCAGGTTTATATATTGCACATGGTGGCTATCGGGTGTAAGTCGGCAGCATTGTCACGATTTTACAGAGCACGCCGTGATAAAAGTTTCATTATAGTGCATTTTAAACATAGAGCCTGCATCCATGGCATGATGTGCTGCGTGACTCATGCTCGATATTTAAACGTATAGTCTAGTAGATCGGTAGTCTATTGCCTGGGGGAAGCTATAGGCATACAAAAGAGACTTGGGCTAATAGGCTGCTGAAGATATCGTTTGATATTACCAGGATCAATAATGGTGGAACCTTAAATAAAATCAGTGATACACGTTGAAAGATAGGCGGGTTGTTACACCCTTAATTCGGGTGTCACCGTTTGGCCATCTTGTTGAACGTCGGTAATGTTGGGGGTCACCTTTGATACTAAGATACTAAGATGCAGAACAGAGTAAAATGAAATACTGTAAATAGTCAGTATATTTGGAGAGGTTTTCAAATATTTGCACAACTTGAAGTACGTGTGATTCTTAAACGGACACAGACTAAACACATCAAAATCAAGCTAAACCAAGTTTTTTGGCACGTATTAAAATCTGTGTGGGAGCAGGTAATCTCTACCTTTCCTCCGAGGTGCCGTCCTTTGGGTCAGCCTCCTACCCGGGGCTGCGCGGAGCCCTCCCGGCTCAGCAAAGAGGATTCCTCCGCTCTCTGTGAGACCAACCAGCCTCCGTGTCTCAACACGAATGTGTTGAAAAGTTGTATATCCTCCTTAAGTGGGCGTCCAATATCAGCTGTTAAATCCCCGTTGAGGAAAATGGGAGTTTGCTGGGTTCCCAGAGATCTAAAAAAATAAATAAAATAACAACAGCTCCGTAACTTTTATTTTACACACAGAGAAGCGCGCGGCGGATTGCTTCTCGGGGCGCCTGCTCCTTGTATCCACCAAGCCCCTCTTGTCACATGAAAACCAAACAAAAGTACTTTCGCTTTGGAAAACAAAATCCTACACCCCGTCTCTTCTCTAAGGGTTACTGAGGCTACTCTTACAGGCGTTGTTGAAACGGCTTTACTGTCTGTCTGTCTCTGACTGGTGACGGTCTAGTGAAGCCCCTCTGACACAGTCACGCGCTCTGAAAATGAGCTCCCCTCGCGCTCATTCAATCAGCGCTGTGTCTGTAGACTCCAAGTGATGCTGGCCAAGTGGAGTATGTGCGCAGACTGAGAACGACCGCCCCAGTCTGTGAAAAGACAGAGAGAGATAGAGAGAGAGAGAAGGGGGGAGAGAGAGGGATGGAGAGAGAGAGAGAGATGGAGAGAGAGAGAGAGAGAGATGGGGGAGTGAGGGAGGAGTGATGGGGGAGGCTCCAACATAGATGCGCTCACAAGCCTCACAAGCTTCCACGCTGAACAGGTTGTCAAAAGAATAACATCGCTCCCCTCTCTCGCTCTCTTTCACTGTCTCTCGCTCTCCTTCTCTCTCTCTCTCTCTTTTGCCTAGGTTCCGGCGGGGCGACATGCCTCGGTCTAGAAATCGTGGGACGCCACAGGATGTCTTTAAGAGCCGAAGGGGCATCAGTGTTTTCGGTGTTTCTGTTTTGGGGGTAGCCTGTGGTTGAATTTTCCAACAGTGGGGCCACCACTTGTCGGTGCCAATTAAGAGTGAAAGGCACTCCGCTAAGGCTAGGCTTATAATTGAGGAGCTCTCACCGTCTCCCCTTCCCCTTGGACCAATTATTTATGAGAGTATGAGATGGCAAGAATGGAAGAAAATAGAGTGACTGACTCTGTTTCTCTCTCTCCCTCTCTCTCTCACACACACACACACACACACACACACATGCTCGCGTTTCCCTGCTCCATCACTTTCCCACGGAGACTTCTGGACGCGGGTTTTCATTTGCTCACACGGCCGCAAGAGGGCGAGTTTTAGCTCACCTCGCCTCATCACCTCACCCATCCTCTCGTTGCTCAGTGGGGTAGTGGTGTGTAGTGTGTGTGTGTGTGTGTGTGTGTGTGTGTGTGATGGTTCTCAAATTAGTGTCTTTTCTAAAGGGCCCTTGTATATCTGCCTTCTTTGTGAGAGATGTGGTTTATCATAATGTGGTATCTCTCCTTGCACTGTGAAAACTCAAATTAGTAAAATCATCTAATCTTTAATCATTAATGTATATAGATGTGTTCGTCACTTTCAACTTACAGTTGCTAGTTATCAGCTCAGTGAGTTCACATTTCACCAAGCGTTCACCAAATCGATCATATTAAAGTTTACTAAGAAACATTGTTAGCTTATTAGCATACTTCCCAGCATGCATTGCATTTGGGTGAACTCTACACAAACCCTTCCTTCTTGTTGGTTGGATAAAGTTACAGGATGGAGATTTGCCATGTATGTATGCATTTTAGCTGAATCATAGGTCAACTTCTGATCATCCAATTCAATCCCTACACCTGATACTCCACAGATGTTATAAATTATTTTAGACATGGCAAGTGTTATCCACCATTTGTACTTAAATTAGTGCAAAGTCAGCTGTGTGCTTGTAAATAATAAGTACCTGGAATGCAGTTCTCAAATAGTAAACTCAATAAACAGTTGTCAGCATGACTGGACATGTGCTGGTTGAACTAATTATCTTAGGTTCCCTCAGTGAGTATTTACTACATTACAACAACTGATGAACTTTGGCCCAACTATTTTGTACTGTTTCAGTCAACTTGCAATTTTAAGGCAACAAGGAAGACTCTGTTTTTAAGTTGAAATGCCTTAATATTTTTTGCAGTGTGTGGGAGGCAATGAAATAAACATATATGTCAGGCAGCACTGCCGAGTATCAGTAGTGTAAACAATCTTCCATTGAATGTAATTATTCCTGAAGAGCAGGAATGTCTGACATGTCTGAATTTTTTTCGTACAATGCAACAGTCAGAAATTAGTTTCAACTCAGTCTTTGTCTTCACTTCCTCCAATGTTTAATGAGTTTTGACTATTTGTTGTGTAGGTAGTTCTGCCTACTAAATTCAGATATGAAACATCGTCTCACCTTCAGAGATTGACGCAACACCATCGCAATGCATTTTTATTTTCATTAAGTTAGGAAAACAGCTCAATAGAAAGGGAATTCAGTTGGAAAATGGGGGCGCTGCTTCTCTATTTTCACATTTGAATTAACATTTGAGTTTTGTTAAGCACAAAGCAGGACAAGTCGCTGTAAATGCAAAGATAGGTTGTAATTATTTGATTGCATTTGAATTTTCATTCACATTTTCATACAGAAAAAGCGGAAAATTGAAATGCAATCCCACAATAGCATTTGTATTTTCATTAACATTTGAATTAAGTTAACTATACACTTCCATAAACACATAATGCAAGATCAACATTTGGCAGCCCACTGGCAGACCATTCACCTCTGCCAGTAAAGCATGAGTTAACCCTGTGAAACTAGACAGTCCTTGAGTATGTAAGATTAGTAAGTAAGATTTTCTCTCATTTCTTTAGTCTATAGCCTATATGGTCTGTCTAATCTATATCTAATCTAATCTATCATTCATCATCGTGTATGTTGTGCTTTTTTGTGCTGTGTGGTTTCTCATCTGGTGGCTGTATGATAATAGAAGAATTCCCAAAAGGACAGATTAATTAATCATCATCTCCAGTAGTCAATTACTGTGTGGACTTCTGTGTTCTTTGTTCTGTGGTAGCATACGTTCACTGCCTACTAAACAGAATGAAACGTGAGATTCTCAGACACACCAGATGCAATTGATTACGTTGAGACAAGCAAGCTCAATCAATCCCACAAGAATTTGAAACAGTTTTAATGTGCATTAGGATTTTCCAAATAATTTCTCTTGCATTGGCGCAGCTAGCATGTAAAACGTGAAATGTCTTTGAAGGCTACATCTGTAATAGTTTCAGCCAGCTTCTTTCGGCCATGAGCCACTGAAGGTCTGGCAGCAAAATCATCCCAACTGACTCCATGTACTCGGAGACGCAGATGTTGTTGATGTTAGAAGCATTGAAAGGAATGAAAAATAAATTATTTTCCCAATCTTACTTCAATGAACTCCTCACAGGCAACAAGGGTCCCAGGCCACATTTGAACCCAGGATGTTGCAATGGTTGCACTCCTTGGCCCACTGAGCCACCAGGACGCCCCATCAAGTAATTTGTTTGGTTATTCAACTGCAACATAAAGACCATTGGAAACAAAATTTTGGGAAAAGCAACTTTTTTCACTTTTGTACACAAATACTACCATTTCTGGGAAAGGCTGTTTCCTAAGCATGCTGGGTTTTCATCCAACATTCCTGTACAAGTCAAGACACTCAATAATTACTGAGTGCTCTCCACTCAAACTCATTTTTTATTAAAAATAAACAAAATCATAGAACCTGGCCGTCCCTTTATTTCTATCCTTTCTTTTCCTCCCTCATCTTGGGTTACAGCCGGAAATCTTGGCATGGCTTGCTGAGAGCGTATCGTCACTGCTAAAGGCAATGCGTCTCAATAGGCAACATGTTGTAGAGACAACCCTGGGTGGCAGCCACACACTCCCACTATATGGACCCCACGCTGTTTTAAAGAACTGTGGAAGGTTTCTTAGAAAAGCAAAAAATAGGTGAAATGGGCCAACAGAGAAGTGAACAGAGACAAGATGCTCTCATGTCCAAATTCACTAATCTGACTGCTCACTCACTACACTACACTATACCCGAGTCACCCTTAACGTCTTCTTTATACATTGCAGATGATATGCAACAATTTTAGTATTCTAGCACACACTGAAAGGCTTCAGACCTTTTCCCATTATATCATCATTTATATTCTGGTGCCTTCCTCGTGTTCTGTCATCAAGGACTATAACATCCTCTTGCAGTGAATCTCTCTAAACCTACAAGTGCTTTATGTGTGAGCATTGATGGAGCTGTGCTGCAAGGAAACACAGTAACACAGGCATGATCTCCACAGATCAAATACATTTTTCATTCCAATTTATTTTTTACTACAATTTCTTATGTTTCGTGAATTCATTATTTGTGCTTTTTCAAGTATTTCACAAAGATGTTCACAAAGATTTTCACAAAGATCACATTATTACATTATAACATAGGTTTTTTTTTCTATTTAACTAACTTTACAGCACAAACCCATCATGTATATATTCTTGGCCCTTTCCATTATTTGATATATTATGTCCGCTACTTCATAATATTCATTTCTATATATTATTATTGTTATGCTATCCTTTCACTTTTTTATCAGCACTATCTAAGAAGTCAGTGTCAAAGAATTTCACTGTACATTGTACACTGTATGATGACCACACATGACAAATTTGATTTGATTTGAGACCTTAAATGAAATCACCTTGCACTGTAATATGTTTTCCATTCCACTGAAAGAAACCTTTATTTAGACAAGAAATAAAACAGGGTTGAACCATGAAATGACTGCATTTAGCCTGTACTGTAGAGACTGGGATGTTAGTCCAGTAATATTGAATTAGTCTACAGTAGTGGTTCTTATACTGAGGGCTGGGCCACAAAATGGATTGTGGGCCTGTCTGGTGGGTACCCACGTGACTAGAGTGTTATTTAGTTTTAGTCTCAGGGTTGGGGGATCCTAGTGGGTTAAGGTGAATACCATGCACCATGCATGTTGCAGGTTTGAATCCAGCTTATGACCTTTGTTACATATCACGGCCCTATCTTTCACTGTCACTCTCCACAGCATAATATCTTATGTAATAATGCAGGGATGCCTTAAAGATAAAGACAGACATTTTGGGACGGTATAAGTGGTTTTTTTCCCATTGTTTCGGGGGTAAAACAACCCTGCATTTTCTGTTATGAGGGTTTAAATAAGTTCCAAAGAAATTGTTTTCCTTCTACATATTAAACTCTAAAATAATAACATGCCCACAATTTATATGGTCAAGTAAAATACAGCACAATAACATAATATCCCTCCAGCTGAGACACAGACACTTATTTTGGCAACCCATAAGAGCCCGGCAGCAGACTGTAATGTGATCTGAGGAGCCTGGTTAAATTTTCTGGTACCATGCTCTCTAATTGATGTTCCCATCAGTGTAATTCTATCAGAGCTGAAAGTGCTGTATATCAACACCAAGCACTTCCCCACATAAAAACAGTCAAATGGACAGAAAAGATACACTGGAGACCAGTGATAACTTCATTGTGTGTGTTTGTGTGTGCGCGCAGCACAGAGGGTGGTAAAAGAAAAGAGAGATAACTCCATTAAAAGGAGATGTAATCTGGTAATTGGCATCTCAATTGAACAAGTCAACACAAGGAAGAGGATGCTGAAGCTCTTAGGAGGATTCTGAAACCCTCACAGAGATTAGTGACTACCATCAATCAGATACACGGAGGCGGTCTGAGTGTCTGCTTTTCAAAACTTGATTCATTCATTAAACATTAAACATACAAAAAAAACAGAAATATAATAACATCAGTTTTATTTTCATTACAGTTTTGTCCGCTACTGTGCACTATTCACATTTCGTCCAATTTGCCAGTCTAGATCCTTGTTGGAATGTAATTTGACGTCATTTGTCACTTTTTTACAGAGAAACCATTTTGAAGATATGAACTGTTAGCTGGTTTTATTTTCTTTGAATGACAAAACTAAAGTGAAAGAAAAAAGGGTTGCAACAGGAGCAGAATGAAGAACAGACACCCTGCCTGTTCTTCATTCTGCTCCTGTTGGGTTACAGTGTTACAGAAATGAGAACCTTTTGGTTATGGTGTATGTTATTAATATTAAAATACAATTAAATATTATTATGAAATATATTTTTTTAATTCCCTACTATGTAGTAACAACACAAATCCTGTGGTCCTCTTAAGCTGATGCATTTCATCTGTGGGCCTATGCAGCCTCTAAAAAACATTGATCAAGAAGAAAATGGTCATCATCGGTCAGAATGGACAACCTTAAGTAAGTAAGTAAGAGAGTGTTTGTGTTGTGTGTGTTGGAGAGAGAGGATGCATACCTGTGTACAAGTACCAGCTGGTCCCCCCCCACACACACACACACACACATACACACACATAAGAAAGGGCCATTTTTCACAGGGTAATTGGCGGCGAGGCGGAATGCCCTTGGGATTTGATAATTCATAACCTCCTCGTATCCGATATCGGATAGCGGGAGAAATGGGCTGAGACAAGGGGCGGTGTGCGGAGAGAGAGGAGGAGGGGGAGGCTGCATCATTAGAGAGGAGAGGTAATGGCTCTTATTGATTCCGCTCCACTGGGGCCCCTCACCATTTCATGTTTAAAACAACACTGATCCTCATTACCCAGGCAGCCACCGCCCTGATAAGGCTCAGAGGAAGGAGATAAAGGAGGGGGAAGGAAGGGAAGGAAAGATCTTGGTAAAGAGGAGCGAGGGGGAGGTAAGGAGAGAGGGAGGGAAGGAAAGAGATTGGTAAAGAGGAGCGAGAGGGAGGGAAGGAAAAGGGGGAGGGAAGGTAGGCGACAGGTAGGAAGCGAGGATAGGAGATTGAAGGAAAGAGGTAGGGTGAGAAAAAGAGGAAAGGAGTGAGAGAGGGAGGGAAATGGGTGCACAGCTTGTGTTTTGCTCGCCGATTGTCTAGTTTTGAGCAGCGTAAGTAGTTACTGTCACATTTTAATGTGTGTAACACAGCATTACTTCTTTAAATCTCTTTCCGCCGCTCACTCTATTTTACTATTTTCTCTCATTCCTTCCCCCCTGCAGTGTGTAATAAGGCTAAAGAATTGACTCAAACACAGATTGCAAGGCTCTGTCTGATAATTCTCTGTGCTATTGCTTTATCCTCGGTTTGCTGTTAACAGAGAGACAGAGCTGTTTGGCCAAGGGCAAACACTATCATTACTGCAACAGAGGTATAAGACTAATGTCTCTCTCTCTCTCTCTCTCTCTCTCTCTCTCTCTCTCTCTCTCTCTCTCTCTCTCTCTCCCGTGACTCGCTGTCTCACGCCACGTTCACATCTCCACGCTCCGCCGGTTTTTGACGGAGATGAGAAGTCATTCATTCTAATGAAGGATGTTTTTGACGGACAGTAATGGATTAGCGCCCCTGATGGCTGTCGGGGCCCCGCTGGCTGTCGGGGCCCCGCTGGCCAACGGATGATGGATACTTTGGACTTTTCCCAAACTCGGCGTCGTTAAACGGAGCGTCAAAATAGCCGGAAGTGACACAAATAGCTAGAGCGCTGGTTTCTGGGATAGAAAATCGGAGTCTAATATCTGTGAAGACAAGTTTGTTGTTACCAAATTGGCTGATAGGGATGATTTTAATATTATTTTTGTCGCCATTTTCATTTCTCAGTAATGAAAAAGTAGGAATAAAACTCATTCAACGTGAACAGCGACACTCTCTCCTCGACTCGCTCACTCTCGCTCTCTCTTTTTTCCCCCAGGCCTGTACGAGTTCAAGGTGCCGGAGACCACCGAGCTGGGATCCGCGGTGGGGGTGATCCGAGCCATGGATGCCGACATCGGTGAAAATGCCGAGATGGAATACAGGATCATCGGGAGCGACGGCCAGGGCATGTTCGATGTCTCCACCAATAAGAGCACGCAGGAAGGCGTCATCACACTGAAGAAGGTCAGAAAGCCTCCATGGTTTTTTTTCTATAAAGGGTATACAGCAACACACAACATCAGAGGTCAGAGGTGAAAAGAAAACAACGTATTGTATCAAACCTCTTCCATTTTCTTTCCATACTTTGAGACCCAGAGTTATTAGTTTTCAGCCTCCAGTTTCCCAGACTCCCAGTGTCTTGAATGAGATTCACTCTTCCTCACAGCTGAGACCAATAGAGAAATATTGATGCTCAGTATGGATCTCAACATCCAGTGGTGTGCTGCGGCGCATCTCTGCTGTATTCACCAGAATCTGACAGTTGCCTTATCAAGAACCCTCTCTGCAGCTTTCGATCGATCCCTTCCACCCCGCGCCATCACGGAGTGCAAGATGACATAATTGCTTTTTGCATCGCCGCGGGCTGCGGCGTGGGGAGAGCACGCCCTAATTCTGAACCTACTAATTAAACGGGGGCTTGTCAAACGGGAGCGCCGTCCCGGTCTCCGCCCGCTCAAAGGAACATATTCTTCCCGTCGACGTCCAAGCGATCCCCCCCTTGCCTCAACGCCGAACGGCAAAAAGAAAAAAAATCAATGACTCATACGAAGTTATTATTGACGGCGTCAGAAAAACCCGCTCGTTCGAATTGAGTTTTCAGGCTGCCAGTGGCTGTTTGAACGATCACGGGGCCCGGCATCCTCTGATCCAGCTGCTCCTATCGTTAAAACGTACCTCTCTTTTACTTTCATCAGTGAGGGGGGAAATGTCTTCAGTGGCTTCAACTCAAAAGAAACAGAAAACATTGGCACGTGAAGCCAAAACATACAGCCAACCTGTGCCAAGCTGCATAATGACATAAAACATTAGAAATCATGCAGGAATCAGGATACTAATCAGCTTGTTCTGTCAATAAATTACACCAGATATAATGAGCAATTATAATGTGGTCCTGTCATTCAAAATGTGCATGAGGGACTCCTGAGCTGCTTCCTCATGAGCAGTAGCCCAACAAATCGGTGAAATGAAAGCCTGTTACAGCAGCAGAATAGCTCCGGTGTAAAAATACTAGTAACAATAATAACCACACCAATGAAACCAGCCAACAATAAAAATACATTGTAATCTGTAGAGTCTCTGGGAGCGCCACCGGTGTTTTTCATGCATTTTTTTGGGGAAACGACTGAAACCGTGAATGCACGTGCAGCTTTCATGTCATTTGGCTCAAAAGTTGACCGATGTTATTCATTCTTGCACATTCAGCACTCATCACTTATTGAGTCACTGTAAAAGAGTAATGTAAATGCAATGGTGCTCAACAACAGTTCAAACAGGAATACTCCAGTCATGATTTCATTTGATCTTTCTATGTTATATTTCATTTTAATCATTCACATTTGCCAGTAGAACAACATACAGTCAAATACCAAATTACTTATTTTGGGAGGGTCTAGTTTTCTCACATTTTGCCATCCATCTGACACCCCGTCATTCCTCTCCTTCTTATATAAGTTCGTCTTCATATAGCAAAAGCATATCGAACAGCTTTCACCTAAAAGTACAAACAATGTCGATCAAGAGCTCAAAAAAATCACACGTCCTTTAGACGTACATGTCTACAGTGACATGAGAAAAAACTGATCTCTAGTACTCAGTAACTACACTGCAGTCAGTACACGTAGCTAAGTTGCCTTGGCAGCATCAAAGTAGCCATGATGACAGTAAAGTAAGGTTTTATTAGACAGTTGCTCATGCATATGCTCTGAGAAGTATTCTTCACACCGAGCACCATCCATCATCAGCACAGCGGGAATGTCTTTCACCAATCAGATGGCTCTGCTAAAAATACCTGGTTTATGATATGTGTTATATACAATGTGAGTCCTATATTAACCCAACGCACTTTTTTTTGTCACATGTAAGAAGTTTTCTTCCAAAAAATGCCGTGCAGTTTATCATTTAACATATCAGGCGGCAGGGCGGCCTAGAAGTTAGAGCCCGAAGCCGAAAGATCACAGTTTTTTCCGATGCGTGTCCATCCCCAGAGGAGAAAAAAGTCTTCTTTTCTTCATCTCTTAAGAAGCAGGGAAGTTCTCTATTTTGTATCGTTTTGTGATCACCGACATCTGAGATGTTTCTCCATAAAACCCCCGGGCGGCGAGGAGGAGGAGATAACAGAGAGAATATGCTCTCGAAGACTTTCTGAGATAAATGTGCCAAATGATAAAAGATGCTAACATGTGACACATATAGCGGTAATAAGCTCTTGGTGTATGGCTGCTGCCCCCGTGGCTTCAATGGGGAGATGCTGCAGGATCGTCTGGAAGAAGGAGTCACAAAACGTTATCCAGATCTTCCTCTGATCTCAGGGCCTCATATTCAGGAGGCAGTTGTTTCTCTTGAGTTGAATTTGAGAAACGGGAGAAAATGCCATTAGTCTCAGTGTTAAAAAGGGTTCATTTGTGTCTCTGATCTCTGAACTCCTACTCACTCATTGTAAGATGCCCTGGATCAGATTGCGTAATGGTGAAAAAAACTCAATCGAAGGTGAAATTATAGGCGCCGGTACACTCACACAAAATACACAAGGATAAACCAACCCACAGTCAAGCCCGTTGAATAAATGCCTATGAATAAATGTATACTCGCAGCTTCCCATTGTTTGTTTATGGACACAGTAAAGCTGTTAATGGAGACGTACACAGGGGCAATCAACTGGAAAAGGAAACAACCAGCCATGTGATATTTCAGACCAGAATTATGCACTGGGGGGGCTGGCGTGAGAAAACCTGAGTCTCGCCAGCAAGCCCGTGCACACCGCAAAGGCCAAAGCAACGTGTCGCTTCAATTTCATCTGCAAACATTCCCTTTGTTTACACGGGAAGCTGAAATTAGTTTTCTGCCTAACTGGAGCAAAGATATACATGTAAGGGTAGCGTTACACATGGCGGTTGAGTAACAGTGACAGTTTAACCATCCTCCCATCCTCCCTCCACAGCCTCTGGACTACGAGAAGAAGCGAATATACAGTCTGCGCATCCAGGTGGACAACGTTCACCCCAACCCTCACCTGAGCCCCTTCAGGGACGAGGCCACCGTCAAGATACTGGTGGAGGACGTGGACGAGCCGCCGGTGTTTGAGCGCGCCAGCTACATCATGGAGGTGAAAGAGGACGCCGCCAGGAACACCGCCATCGGCTCAGTCAGCGCGTCGGACCCCGACGTGTACCGCAGACCCGTCAGGTAGCGCGCCTTCGAGACATTTGACCCTGATTTTGTCACTTGACCTATTGTGTGGGCTTTTTGCTCTGCAGGAGGTAGGTCAAAACCCTATCTGGTTTGACTGGTTGACAATGTGGGAACAGTCCAGATTACAATGCAAAGAGCCCCCTAGCACTAAAGCCCACACATGAATCTAATATGTGATTTTTAGGTTCAGACCATCAGAATCAGTGGAGGTACGCGAGTGTGCTAAGGGTGCGATCACACCTACAGTTCATTTCCTTTGATTCAGATTATTGTAGAAAAGTTGACTTTGTTGCATTTGGTTCCTTTGGGTTCACACCGCCCGATTGTAAGTGAACCAGGGCTTGTAAACATATCGTCTGGCTATCACCCGTCTCCTTACGTGCATAAAACCGCAACATTTTTGGGGTTGTTTGTTGTGATTGCTCAGTGCTGCAGCAACACATCGACAACTAGCACAGGCTGCACACATGGTACAACAGGATATCACATTCAGTGAAAGGCACATCATAGTAGATTCTACATACATACCATATACACTATCACTCTGCGTATGCATTTTCTGAACATGAACGTAGCTTTGAGATATATTATTATTATTAGGCCTTATTTCTGCTGGAAGGGCACACAGCACCACGAGTGTGTCATGAGAGCTGGTGGGCGAGTCAAGAAAAACAACACAGACAGCAACAGTCATGGCTATGACTGCAGGCAGTTGTGCAGGGTGCCAGTACACTGACACAATGAGGGTCATGGAAATACAAACTTCTGCAGCTATGCTATTTAATGGGTATAATGGCACTGATATAACTGAACTGAAGGTGTGAGTTTGTGCCTCTAGTCCGTCCACAAAGACTTTTTTCATTTTTATGATGCACTGTGGGAGTTCATTCTCAAGGTTGAAGTTCCACCACTTTATTGCAGGTGTCAAATATGATATCATTCTCTTTTTATCACCCATCATCAATGAGGTACCTACCCCGTGGCATTTAAAGTGAAGGGAGTAGGAGGAGGAGGATCGGGAAGCCCGGGGGCTGCCTGGTGCGAGGAAGTCGGGAGATGGCGAGCTTTATTAGCTTCCACCGCTCACCGCAGATGTGCTCACTCAGACGTGGACGTGTGCACGCACTCATCCATGTGCATGCATGCTTGCATGCATACAAACGCATGCTTATGTGTGCATACATGCATTTAATACTTCATTTAAAGGCAGTAATGTATCCCAGAGTTTCTCCTACCATGGAATCGGTGGCGGGTCACCCTGCCTTGAACAGCTGCTAACCCTAAAATCTCATTAGTCTGGTTTCCATTGGAGAGTTTTAGTGTCCTATGATGGTCTCCGTGCTGTTTCAGAGGCTTTAGCACCCTGGCAAGGATACAGTTCTGGGGAAAAACGCTGAATTTTAATTTAATTCTAAATTTTTTGGCATGGAAATATCGACACAAACTGTCAGCTACTGGCAGCTTTAATCCAAAAATATTAATATAGGCCTTCAAAACCCCATATTGGTCGACCCCTAACACACACACGTGTTCTTCAAGCATGTGCTCCACCTCCAGTATGGATGATTCCCAACCTTGCTGTAACCCTCCACGTCCTTCTGCCTGCCCTCCCGGCCCTCCATGCAGCCGGCTGCCTGCATGCTGAGAGCAGCACTTTGGATGCCCGGTCAGGACACGGCACGCTGTTATCTCCCCGTCATTAATCAGGGGAGGGTCCAGGCCCACAGCCAGCTGAATTATTGGGAATATTAGAAAAGCAATTAGGAAGCCCACGGCCGACGCAGCTTTAACGAGCTTAGAGTTACTGTCGGAGTGACAAGGTGGTAGCGGTGGAGGGGCAGAAGATAGGAGGAGGTGTTTAGATAAAGACACTAAAACGGTTGATGCA
>CABFOQ010024268.1:0-16816 GCA_900660455.1 Gephyroberyx darwinii
TGCTCAAAGCAGTATCATTATGTATTTGTGTGTGTGTGAGAGAAAGAGAAAGTGAAAGCTTATGTGTGCAAGGAAGAGTGTGTCTATGTTTATATCTACAGTTGTGTATGTGTGTGTGTGGTTGTCTAGGCATGCTGTAAATGGAAATGAACAGCGCTTCTTCTCCCAGGCTGATGTAGTATTAGACATCCTTGTGTTTGTCCTGGTCTGTCTAAACAGGCGATAATACACCCACAGGAGACTGTTTTGGACAGTTAAGCGTGGCGTCCCACACATACCCGGCGTTTCCAAAAAAGTCACGCGAGACAACTACCTAATTTTCTTGCGCTGCCGAAATTCACCTCAAGCTTTCTAAAAGAGGTAGTTTGCATTCGTATTCATGGCATATGTTTGCCTGGGAAGTGGCTACCAGATGAATGTGATGTGCAAGGTGCATTTCTCTTACCAGTCACTACTTTTGGATGACGCTATCATGTGGCCCCGGAGGTCAGTTTAGGAGGATTTAGGAGGGGGGGCATCCTCACATTAAAAAAAAGAAGGTATTCAATTAATCCAAGGCACTTAAATAAATGCATAAATAAATAGCCTTGATATTCCTTGCGTAATTCATTGAAAAATAGCTTGAAAAAAGGGTACCAGTGTGTTTGGGCACTGGGGTGCAACAATTGATGTGTCTAGTGTCTTTGATAATCAAGAAATTTCTCTTTAGAATTTTCAATATCCCGAAATTAAGACAAGTGCTTCTTTTAAAGGGAATGTGATTGACCCGCTGAGAGCACCAATCTGCAAAAATATACTAATGTCAAAAACCTGGCAACGCAGTGGGGCAGCTGCAAAAGAGGGGTAATTTAAATATTCGTCAAGAAAAGAAGAAAGAAAAGAAAAGAAGAAATCATAACTGACTGGCTCATTTCTTTGGATAGATACATATTGCGATCATCGCATGAAAACTTGTAACTCCAGTTTTGGTGATTTTCATGTTTTGAAGTTGAGGAAATCCCCATTGGATGAACCAAAAAACTGCACGCTGGTCAAGCCGGTCCAGCTTGCAGATTCCAGATTTGAGGTTTATACTCGTTTATACCCGACAGTGATGTTTATTGCTGTGATGGCGGAGCAAAGTAAAAGTCAAGCAAAGTAAACCTAACTAAAACTAAAATACGAATACTGAGAACAGTACATCCTGAAAACTCCAACAATTCACAAATCTAGCAGAGTACCTTTAAACCAGTGTAGCAGGGTACCTCTCTGGTTTCAAGGTACCACCGCCATTTGCCTAACTTTTAACTAGTGGAAGAGCAAATCAACATAAAGTAGAAAATGACAAATAATTTTAGAAAACATATTTTGGGATAGATATAGAGACAGTCGGGTCCTATAAGTAGCTAAGAGTTCACCTGGACAACAAACTGCAATGGGCCTGTAACACCAAAGTCCTGTACAAGAAGGGCCACTCTACTTCCTGAAGAGCCTCAGGTCCTTCAACATATGCAGTTCTCTGCTGCATACCAGTCGGATGTGGCCAGTGTCATCTTCTTTGCGGTGGTGTGTTGGGGCGCTAACACCAGGGCCAAGGATACCAACAGGATGAACAAACTGACCAGGAAGGCTGGCTCTGTTGTGGGCATTAACCTGGACACCCTGAGGAGATGGCAGAGAGAAGGATGCTGGCCAAACTGCTGGCCATCATGGATAATGTCTCCCACCCCTGACATGTTTATGAAGCAGTGGAGCTTATTTAGCCATAAACTGATCTCACCACGGTGCGACAGAGAGCACTACAGGAAGTCTTTCCTGCTGGCCACCATCAGACTTTTTAACGCCTCCCCTGCCCCTCTACTGCTCAACTCATTCATTCATTCATTCATTCATTCATTCCCATTGCCCTGCACTTTAGACACTTAAACTATTCTCATTCACATTCATTCGCTGCCCTGCACTCTAGACACTTTAGCACCTCTGTTTCCCTTTCACATTCGTTCATCCATTACCATTCTTTAACTCTATAGATGTACCATCCATTCATTCACTCTTCCCTACTTGTATATATGTAAACATGCCATCCATCTACTGTACATCCTGGTTCTATGTCACCTAGTACCATAGTTTTTTAGTATTTAGTTTTTAGGCCTTCGTTTTTTGTATTTTGTACATTCTTGTTATACTGTTATGCTGCTGCAACCACTGAATTTCCCCCTGGGATCAAGAAAGTATCTATCTATCTATCTATCTATCTATCTATCTATCTATCTATCTATCTAAGAAATCTATCTGAGAAATCAAAGTCATTCTAATGCCATATGTGTTTCATATGGATTCATGCAACAGAGGAACCAATTATCACTTGAATTCCAGGTATATATAGTCTCTATTCATCTCACAAATGTATGAGTTAGAGATTCAGTTGTCTATTTTCCCCTCCACATAGCACTCATCAAATGCGTGATTGAATCTCTTTGTCGTATTCTTCCCTTGAGGGTTGAGGCATTCATCACGTCATATTCTTCCCTTGAGGGTCGAGGCATTCATCACGTATCAATCAAGAGTATAAACCTCTCCACAGCAATACAAATTGAATTTAAAAGTAGTTCAGTTAATTTCAGTTATTACATTCCTCCTTCTGAATGTGCCACAACCTGTTTTCTTACGAGCAGATTGTTATTGCAAATTATTCTGCTGGTAATGGACAGTTTCTCATCATCAGCACCATCATGTTAATAATGACGACAATAATGACACATCATCATCAACACGTTGAAGATGTGATGTTAAGGCTTTCTTCTTATTGTTCTTATTATTAAGAAGACCTTATTATTGGGATTAGTAATAATAATTATTATGGAGATGACTATTCAGTTCATGTAACAGGTTTTAGAATTAGAATTTCTGAATTTCCTAAAAGCTGTGCCATAAATGGCTGCATTTATATAGCGCTTTTATCGAAAGCACTTTACAATATATGCCTCTCATTCACTCATTTTCACACCGATGGCAGTGAGCTACCGTGCGAGGTGCTGGCCTGACCATCGGGAGCAATTTGGGGTTCAGTGTCTTGCCCAAGGACACTTCAACATGTGGACAGGAGGAGCTGGGGATTGAACTGCCAACCTTGTGATCAGTGGACAACCTACTCTACCACTGAGCCACAGCCGCCCCATATTTACAATTATATGATAGTATTTCATTCATTAGGCCTATAATAGGCTATTCTGTGTTTTTATTTCATTTTTCATTTCAGTAACAACTGCTAGAATTTGGAAATGTCTTGGGGCCTAAGAGGTTGCCTATATTGAATATAATATTAGTAAGGCTAAATAAAATCTTTTTAATGGGTATTGAATGCAAGCCTAATAAAAAATGAAGCAGTGGCCGCTGTACTTATGCCTCCAGAGCAGACATAGTAAAACAATTATGTATGTTGCAAGTCCGAATGCCAGAGATGTCAGGGAAAATGCTCTTTATAGGGAAACTGCGCCCTGCACTAGTAGCTGGTCAAGACGCACCTAGTGAGGGCTTTGATGCACCAGGAAGGCTGTAGTCTGAATGTAGTATTTTGCAGATAAATACCCACTTTGTGTATTTATCTCAACTCTGAATATGAGCCTATGTGCCTGAAGAGGTCGGTGCCTGAGGGTGGGGGTCCTGAGGAGGTCGATGCCTGAGGGTGGGGTTCCTGAGAAGGTTAGTGCCCGAGGATCAGGGTCCTGAGGAGGTTGGGGTCCGAGACTATTGGAGCTTGACAGTGGGGTCTTGAGGAGGTCGGTTCCTGAGGGTGGGGGTCCTAAGGAGGTTGGGGTCTGAGATTATTGGAGCTTGAGGAGGCTGGTGCCAAAGGATGGAGTGTGTGTAATAGCCACATGATAGAGGCTTTGCAGTTGCGTCACAAATCTCCAAGCAACCACATCCGGCTCCATTGTGGAGGTCCATTGGAGAATAATAGTCTAAATATAGTCTGTAACAACCAGGCTAGAAATAGTGATGCCTGAAATATATTGTGGTGCTGAGTGTAGGTCCACTGACCTGGTGAAGTAAAATTAATAGTCTGATTAGGTAGATTTGTTTCAAAATGTTGGTAACTGTGTCTCTACTACATGTATCGGTGATGCAACGATCAGTCAGAAGTTAACCATGTCTATTCAATTCTTTTGAGATGGCCAGGTTGCACATTTAGAAACACAAATTGGCTGTTCTCAGCCACTGTAGGAGCTGTGGACCTCCAATATAGTTGCCAGAGGGCATGTTACATCACCAGAAAAAAAAAACCCACGTAACCTTAAAGCAATACTTCTTGGGCAATGCTCTCTTCACTGCTGCCCATTAAAATTGCATATAAAGTGAGCCCGCTGCTTCCACGTAGTCCTACTGTTGAAGTGGAACTGTTTAAAACTTTGTGTAAAAGTTCCTGACCTGTCCTGGTGCAGCGGTACATCGCTGTGTTAATCATGGATGGATGTTAACCCGGACTTAATTGGCACTTCATCACTGCTTTGACAAAATGAAGCACAGGCCGGATAAGTCTAGACAAGACATTCATCTCCTTCACTCACCCATCTCTCGCTAACACACCTTCCCTATATTTCTGTCTTCCACTCTCTGTCATCTAACCTGTTTCTCCCTCTACCCCAATCTCATACATATGTCCCTCTATCTCTCTCAGCCAGTAAGACTTCCTCTTTCTCTCCAACTCTTGTCTCTTCCCTCTCTCTCTCCATCTGTCCATCTACCTCTCTCTATCAGTAACTTTACTTGTCTCTTTCCCTCCATCCCTCGGTAAATGTCTGATTCCAGTCTGTCAGGGCTGAATGACTGATTACCGTAGAGGACAGAGGTGGCTGTTCATCACATCAACATCACCCAACATTCAGTCAACTCAGCAGCACCTCCCTTCTCTTTCATGATTTTTCTTTCTTTCTTTCTTTCTTTCTTTCTTTCTTTCTTTCTTTCTTTCTTTCATCACAACTTTGTATTCCCTCGCTGTCTTTTCTTTCTGCGAGCCTCGACTTTATCGTACATCCAGAGAAATTCAGCAGAAAGTTAATTTTGTTCTTTATTTGTTTGTTTCTTTAATTTCCTTTTTTATTCTTGCTTCTTGCCTTTCTTTCTCTCTTTCTCTGTCTCTCTCTTATTTTCATGATATCGCTCCAACTTTCCTTTCTGTTAAGTAGAAGTTTGTGTAAAAACAGTACAAACTTTGAAAAAAATGCACTCTTTTTCAGTGGTTTTGAAAGTTTGCACTTTAACTGGTTGGCTTTTCCTCATGCTAACCAAATATTGTCAAAGCGGCCTTGTATTTTCTATTCAAACTCACATTTCAATTGAACTCACCTGGTCAGCCTATTTCATGGAAAGAGTAGGTCGCCCTCATGTTTTGTCCATTCAGTGTATATGGCAAAGAGATTGATGCATAGCTTGTCAGACCAAGACAAGATATTTAAATAAAAAGAAGATAAAATAAATAACACTAAATAGCTCTTTGAAAATTTCTAGAGAACTCATTGAATTAATTTGTCAGATAGTAAGTCGGTAGGTAGGTAGATAGATAGGTATGAATCTATAATTAATCCTCCCGATGGACTGAAATTGAGAACGTTTTATGAATCCTTGAATGCCTCAATGGTCAAAAAGCTGGAAACAATGGCTAGTTACATGCCTTTATGACATGCGTAGTTGAATAATCCTGTGTTATAATTGAAAGAGACATGAGCATCCTGATTAATATGAAGGAATACACACAACATTTTATTATTATTAAACCATGCATGTCAATAAAGTTTTATTCTGATCCCATTCTACCTTCATCTGATTGCTTTGTTGAACGTTCAAGTAAGCAGTTCATTTCGGGGTCTTCAATCATCAAGGAATTCCTTCAAAATGCTAAAATATTCTGTATGTAGCTGCATGTAGCCAATGATATGATGAAGTCAGCGCCATCTCGGCGGAAATCTGTCATGTCACTTCTAACGTATTCAAAGCTCTCAAAATGCACGTGACAGGTTCTGAGCTGAAAATGAGGTCAGAGTTCTACACATTCCGCAAAGTCAATCACGTACTCCCTCTTAGCTCTGTCATCTTATGGAACTTAATGTCACTACTCCTTCACAGCACTTATTTCAAATTTCTTTTTTTTTTTTTTAAAGTATGATGGCTCTGCATTTTCAGCTTCAGATTTGGCACCGGGCAGATGTGCGCCGATGGTCCTATCGGCCTGTGTGAAATGAGAAACTTTTGAACTATATAGTCAAAAACTTTTGGGACGGAAAGGTAAACTTGGTTCTTTTAAAGCCATTGGGACAGGGAGACCCAATCGGCCTTTTTTTGAAGACTTTTTTTTAAGTTTTCAGTCAGCTACAGTTGATGTTTTTAAAAGCATTGGGTTGGCCTAATTTAGTCTTTTTATAGCCTAAGTCGTAGGAAAGTAAACCTACTTTATTAGGACAGGGACCCTAAAGTAGTCTTTTTGAAGCCTTTTTGAAGTTTTGAAACAGCAAGTTGTTCTTTTCAAAGCCTGAGCATCGAGAGAGAGAGCTAAAGTTGGTCTTTTTAAAAGCCTTAGCATAGCGGTACTGAGCTAAAGTTGGTCTTTCTAAAGCCGAAGCATTGGGAGAGATAGCTAAAGTTGATCTTTTTAAACCCTATGTATTACTGAGCTAAAAACTGGGCTTTTTCACATACAAGTATGGGCATAACAAAGGTCTAAATAAGCCTAAATAGGGTCAACTAGGTAATGTTGCCTATGTATTGAGACAATAAGCTTGAGAACAGGTGAAGTGCTACAAGGGCGACCAAAACTAAAGTTAACTCCGTCTACCACTGCTACAAAATGGAAATACTTCCCCAGCAGTTACAACCTATCAAATGCTGATGTGTATTTACAATTCCCTACGCCTCAGATTGATGTGCTGATTTATGACGCGTTGTGTCGATACCAGTGTAACCTGTGCTGAACTGGGAGGTATCACTCTGTTGTGGATTGAAATTGGCCACAAGAGTGCATTAGTCCTCAGTGGGAGCTGTAAAAGTTAGACTTGCTGATGGTTTACATCATTTACTGATACAGAGAGAGAGGGGGTGGTTTGTGTTTTACTTATTATCCCTGCATCATCATCCCTCTGTTCCCCTCTCTCTCTCTCTTTCTGGAGCAAATAAGAGATGAGGGTTAGACAGTGGAACTAAGCCAGAAACAAAAAAAAACTGCCCTCTTTCATCTTTGTCATTAGCCTCTCTGTCCGTATCTCATCCCTGTTCTTTAACATTTCACTTCTTCCCTCTCTCACCTTCCATCCCATTCTGTGTCAATCTCTCTCTTTCTCCTTCTCCCTTTTCTCTTTCTTCCTCCCTCCCCTTCCCCTCCTTCCTCGCCAGATGCTGCGCAAGTTGCAGTCTCAGCTCTCGTCGTCATTCTCCTGATTCAGCCTGATGCTACGCTAAACCATCTATAGTTAATTGCATATACAACCCTCCCGCGTGTGTGTGTGTGTGTGTGCGTGTGTGTGTTTTCAGCACATCCTGTCACCATGCCAGTACCCGTGTGTTTTAAACTAGTAGTCTCACTGTATCAATATTGGTTCTAGATGATGGCAGGACAGCTGTGGATTCAACATGTCTGCTTTTTTTTTGCAACACTAATCTAATGCAAATCTAATGCTAATGTGGCAGCAGCAGTGGGCCTGGAGGGGACTGACAGGCGATTTGACGCTGTCGTGAAAAAATAAAATCCCCCTCCGAGCTCCAGTTTGGGTGATGTTGGTTATGTTTTCACTCGAATTTGAAATTGTACACAATCCTTTGCGGTTTGAGCAAGTTCTGCAGCTCCTCAGGGCCCGTCTTGGCAAGCGTTTGATGGATGGTAACATGCGGGACATGGTCAAGTTCAACGTCAACCCAAATGAGCAAAAACTTTTCGCAGGATGTCGGAGCAGAAATTCGTATCAAAACAGCTTGCACAAAATGATGCTATGGCTATGGATGACTATGGACCTTGTGTCAACTTTCATTTTGGCTCTGGTTTTCAACATTGGTGTGGGCCGTCAATTCAGTGTCAAAATGCTCGGTGAGATCCTAGAAGTTACTTGTCCAGTGATTCGTTATAATTTATGATATCGTCCATGATTTTAATTCTGCCATGTGTATAATTTGTAAAAATTCCCATATTTTGGTGAAAACAGAGGTCCCCTAGCAAACTGAACTCTCAGTGATTAAAGCCGTAGTTTGTTTTTTGGTGTGTGATTTATTTTTACTCTCCCCAAATCTGTCTTCCTCCTCGTCATGAAAAATGGAGGCAGTAGAGGAATCTACAGAGGAAGCTTTTGAATTCATTTTCAGCGCAAAGTTTTGTAGTAAAATCTTTAAATTGGGCAATAAGAGATTAAATGTAATATGATTACAACGAGCAATCAGATTCTTGACTGATTTGAAGTGCTGAAGTAACATGTTCAAACTGTACGAAGGAATTTAATTGGGAGATTGTGGACATAAGTTTGACATAAATTGCAACCCCCCCTTCTCTCTCCTATCTTACTGTTAAATTAATCAGAAATACCATGAATATATTCCTTTTTTATTAAAGGCAATGGCAAAAAATCCCATTCCATCTTTTTAGCTTCTCTGCTACACAGATTCAGAGAAAATAGTGAATTTATAAGGAGGAGAAACAATTGTATCCCACTTTACGGTCAGTTCTTTCAAAGTAAGAGTACTGCTGTCACTTTGGACAAGTGACTAAAGGGTTTTGCATTCCATTAATGTCTGTATTATCAAAATCAATGAGCAGATAGTGCGTGTAGTATATGTTGACAGCAAAGACCATCTGTCCTGTGAAAATGCAAAATAGTAAAACAATGGTGGGAATGGGAAGCTGTAACGGCTGCCAAGTAAGGGCAGTAGAGACTATTTCAGAAACATGCCGAGAGTTTCTGCCATGTGTGTGTTATGAAGGATATCAGAAATGCTGCTTTAATAGCGAAAAATGGAGGTCTATGAAAGGGAACATGAGCATGGTGGCTGTCAGATTAAAGCAGAAAAAAACATGTTCAACAGTTTAACCTACAACCTCATCACATCATGTAACATTGAGTTTTGTTTTTTTTAACAGTATGACTGGATGGAAAAAAGCCAAATTGCCAGATGAATTTCACTGTTAATCCAGAGAGGCTATGGTTGCCAGTAAAAGAAAAAACAAGCGTACATGGTTTCATTCTTAAAATGTGAGTTCAGAAAAGTGGTTTCACTTCATTAAATATTATGAACAAAATGTCTGTTATTCAAATCAGAATCAAACAAAAGACAAAGTACTGCCATAAAAACCTAAAATGTGTGTTACTATTAGATGGTTTATATGGTAAATCCAATAATTTTTATTTCAAAGCCAATACTGATACTGATAATTTTGGATCAAAGCTGCTGAAAGATCCTATTTGGAACAGATGTTTTATATTGTTTTGATATCTGGCCATTTCATGCAAAAATGATAGGAATGCAAAGTTTTCAGTGTTTCCTCAAGAATTTTATTCTTGTCAGGGTGTAAAAGCCTCTGAAACACCATTTAGACTTGGACACTAAAACTCTCCATTAAAACCCAGGAGAGTAACAATAATAGCAATAATAATAACACTCATGCACAGTGTAGTATTGTTCAATTCTACAATAAATATGTAACCAATCAAACTGCATCATATCAGAGGTGGGCCACGCCGACTGGACCAGATCTGATTTTTAACAAAAGGACAATATCAACCCCATATAACGGTCTAATCCTGGTACAGATGTCATCTCAGGACAGGAGAGATTGACACTGAGGGTTTCTGCTGTTTCCATGGTGTCTGGGGAAGGGAAATTCCACACTTAATCACAATTCACATTATGACCGAACTGTTCGAAATCACAGGATTAACAGATATGAGTTAAATTTTAGGGTGGATTTTGTCATGAAAGATATTTGCAGACAATAACAATATTACGGAAATGCATTGCTACAATGTAATTTCTGTGACACTGTAGGTACCAGTTCTGTTTACATCAGGAGACCCATATCCTTACTGACTGAACTGTGTAAAGTTATATTAACAGATGGATACCATATATTACTTACAGATGATTGATGTTTTCAAATCATTAGTTTAAAGAAACCAAAATTGTGTGCAATGGCCAGGATATTAGTGCCCTTATAATATTCCTGTGACCATAGAGCAATTGCAGATTAGAGCTTTAGTCACAGAAACATTTCTTGGAGGCAGAGCTGCTCTGGAGGCAGAAACAAATCTTATTGGTTGGGTTAAATCTCAGTGGGCAGAGCCAAGGAACAACAGTTTATTCCTCATTTTCACTAATTAATTCTTATATACTGCTACATATACAGTTATATCTCTATTGTTCCAATTCACATTGTCAGCCTTGTAGCCTAATAGTTGTGAATGTAGACAAACAGGAGTCTCAGTGTGCTAATAAGGTACTGCTATTTTAGACCTATAGTTGGGCAAGCTCCGCCCCTGTTTTGGATGTGGGTGTTCCAACAAGTCAAACACATGAACGCTTCAAATTTGCAGCAGTGAGATGTCGTCGTTCATCCACTTCTTCCGATATGACGTGAATGTGGCATAAGTTATCTAGGTTGGCCTTCCAAGTTCAAACTAGCCATACTATACTACCTACAGTTAGCTAGCCTGCTGACCTTCCAACACATGAAAGCCACTGTCATGATTTAATGAAAGCAGAAGTCATTGCCATTCATATTTTTTATATATATTCACAGTTAAACACATTAAAAGCTGTGCTCTCAATGTATAACGTTACAATGTAAAGATTTGGATTGATGTTAAACCTGTGTTTGGTTTTCAAAAGGCTTCAAAAATAACATTTAGTCTGGGGAATTAATATGTGAATTATGTTTTAGGGTGGATGTTTTCTGCTTTGGGGATATGTGAAGCCAGTGGCTTT
Source organism: Gephyroberyx darwinii (assembly GCA_900660455.1). Classification (NCBI taxonomy): domain Eukaryota; kingdom Metazoa; phylum Chordata; class Actinopteri; order Trachichthyiformes; family Trachichthyidae; genus Gephyroberyx; species Gephyroberyx darwinii. The sequence continues at coordinate 10,933 of CABFOQ010024268.1, forward strand.
GCTCTGACAGCTGTTTCTGTCTCGCAGATGTCGGCTCATAGCGAAGAATCCATGTTCCCCAGGTTGAACCCACACCCTGAATCTCATTTCAAGTGTATATATATATATTTTTTTTTTTACTTAGTAAGATTACAGCATAGGCTCTGTCCTCAAAACATCAGCGTGAGCGCAGTAGAAGCCGGTGACATCACTTGGAGATTTAACTACTGCCTCAGATGAATGGTTAGAAACTCTCCAGCCTACTCAAATGAAAAATTAAATAGCTAAATACTGCCAAAGTTAATCTTACACCCAAATTGCACTCCAATAATGATGCTGTTACTCTGCAAAATAAGAGCTCCAGCTTTTCCAAAAAAAAACCATACTGACAAAAATAAAGATTATGATGCCAAATTTACAATCCAGCAGTGTAAACCCCCCAAAAAAATCCAGATTAATGTAAATATTAAAAAAGAAGATTATTAGTCCAAAATTATAAGCAAATAATGACAGTGTGATTTTTGTGGAAATAAAAGAGCTAGTTAATGGAATGAACGTGCGGGAGATGTGTATCGTCACACCTAAGAAAACCTTGGCGCTTGGACAAGTATTCGGGGGCCAAAATAATTACCCTTAAACACCAAAGTAAAAAGTTTAACTTCCTCCCTCCAGGAGCCGGTATAATGACTACATGATATCGTAATTAAAAGATGATTAAAGATTAGGAGTTTCCATAATTACACCTTTAACTGAACTAATGGAGCAATCAGAGAAAAAACTGAGATTGTGATTTTTTTTCCCCCTGACTTTTTCCGCTCCCAGGCAGCAGATTTCATACCAAGGTTATGTTTTTGTATATTTTTCCAGAGAAGTGAATAAAAGAGAGAGAGCAAAAAGAGAGAGTCAGTCTAATTAGAGGTGGAATACTGGATTATTCACCGAGCCATACCGAGGCACTTCACTTCCATTTTTGGCACATGTAAATGCTAAACTGACAAAGCAGTTAAATGGGAAATTTTAAGCAGTATTTCTATTTTTGAAACGTATCACACGTGCACACGCACGTGCACACACAAACAGGCATGCAAGAACACTGAGTGTGTACTAGAAAACGAGATGAAGGAAGATGTCAACCAACCAGAGCCTAGATCAGGTTGTGGTTTGTCAAGATTTTCTCTCTCTATATTTGTCTCTCTCTCTCACACACACACACACACACATACACACACACACCTCATGTTCTCTGGGTGTGGATTAGGTCTTGTTGGTTTTAACCTTATAAAGCTCCATGACAGGCTGCTAAAGGCTTTATATCATGGTCTGACCTGTAAAACCCTAAAACACACACACACAGACAGACAGACACCAACTAGTGCACATAAGTGTGCATGGACACACATACAACTGCTCATGGTCACTCATGCAGGCAGGCACACTAAAAACTCTTACACACACACACACGGCTGATTGTGAGGTTTATAAGGTCGTTGTCATTTTGTGGGAAATGTCATGGTGGATTGCAAAATCGACAGGGCCTTTCAATTACACCCCTCCACCACTATTTGTGTGTGTGTGTGTGTGTGTGTGTGTTTTTAAGAGCAGTTTTATAGCAGTAGGTAGGGTCACACACTGCAGGCAGAAATAGTAACTGGATGTCATTCACATGCAAGCGCCTGCTTTCAAAACCTGCTAGATTTGACACCAGATCTAGATTTAAAATCATGGGACACTACAAGGCTCAATTGAAACCCAGTCAGAAATGCGACAACCTCTTCAATCAGTAATCAGCAGCAGTAGCAAGACTGCATGAAAACCTTGCAAAATAAAAGACCCTTGATCTGCTTTGCATCTAAACAAAAATCGAACTAAATCGAACTATTCTTTCATCAAAGTAAAGGCAGCAACGGCATTGTTTATTTCCAAAATAAGACAATCCAGCCTCTGAAACCCTTTACACCCCTGACCCTCTATTTTAGAAATACTGAATGAAGAACTTAGAATTTTAAGAACTATGTATATATGGCATTTTGGAAATGGGAACTCTTCACTTTGACTGTGTTCATATAAACACAGACACGATACAGCAGTGAGGACAGTGGTTTTCTGACTTTTGCCTTGAGGAGGCATTTTGCTGTCTAACTCCTTAATATTGAATGCATAGAAGTGAAATATTTTTAAATACGTTTTGAATTTATTTTCAATTTATGGGAGAGGTAATACATAGCTAGCTTTATGATACTGAATCAATAGAATTAAAATATACATTTTTATTTTTACATGCAAAACCTTTTTATCAATTCAAAACTTTTTTTGATACACGTGTGCTTTTATTTTTTGATATTGAAAATGAACTGAATTTCAATTCATTATTTCGTAAAGGCGTGCCCGTGTGACTTCACGGCACCTCCTGGAACAAAATCAAATCTCTATCCTGTTCCTGTGATGTCAGACATCCGGATCCATAACTGCGAACACGGAATGGCATTTTCCCCAGACCTGCAGAGAGACTGTCTCTCATTTCAAGCTGCGAGAGAGACTTTTTCACATTTGTAAATATATAGAGCGAAGTGTCCGAGATCACAGAAATAAAAAATGTGGATTCTCGCTTGAAGTAACCAGTGAATTTAACGAAGAGAAAACGTCTCGTCTTGATCTTCTCACAAAGTGGACAAACTCAAGGGCGCTCTGGGTCTCGGATTAATTTTCACTCACTTACCAGTGTGTGAAGAACAGAAGCTCCCAGCTCTCTCTCTCTCTCTCTCTCATACACACACACACACACACACACACACACACACACACACACACACACACACTGTGTGTGTAAAGTATTTTACCCACTAGCTGCCTAGAGTTGTATATCGGAAATTACAAGTAGTCTAGATCTAACAGTTCGATGTTTTTTTTCAAGGGGCCCCCAACAAACTTCACATTCTCTATGCCAACATTGATTTCTGAATATCAGAGAGATTTCCCAGCATAATAAGCACCTCAATAAACCCATAGGTACACAAGACTATTGCGGCCTATTGGGAAGCAAAATGCAAAAGCCCTGCAGTAATAAAATGATCAGAGATGCAAACTGAGAGCAAAAAAACTGAACTGAGAACTGTCTTTATCTGGCAGTATGGTGGCTACATGGAAAAATCTAGGCGATGGCTATTCTGCTTTTTGGAGCCCAATCTGAATTATCATCAAGCTAATTAGACCGTTTATTTACTGATTTATTTCAATATTTACAGTGCCATACAAATGGGTTCAACACACTTGCACATGCATAGATTACAGTCTTGCCAAGATAATACGAGCATACAGACATGCAAAATGCACCACAGACACAGTTACCGGTACACATCGAGGTACATCTACAGATGTCAACATACAGTAGATGCAAATACTTAAGAAAAAGTAGCAATGCATATTTTCTGCAATTGTGCAGTCAAGAGTACTGAACAGGGATGTAATGGAGGATAACTCATCCTTATGCTTATGTGAATCCTTATTATATGATATTCTGAGTAGTACATCATATCAAACCGATGCAACTTATGAGGATAGGGTCATAAATTCATATTTTTTTGGCAATTTAATTTATTTAGTTAACCCTCCTTTTTTATTCACCACTGCATCACTGCTCCTAAAGGAAATTCCAATGCCATGAGTCGTTTTTCCACCACAGGAACTATCCAGGAACTTAGTAATATTGGTACTTGGTTCCAGGAACTTCGACCTTGTCCACCGGGGGAACTAGCCCCGACACAAAAAAAGTTCCTGCTAGTGAGGTTGTACTTTTTGGGGGACCAGGAACCATTGGGGCGGAGTTGCATTACTGAACAACACTGATTGGTCAATACAAGTTACACAAAAATCGCATCTCTGGCTTGTTCAATCTCTGCTTCAACTTCAGCGTGCCTCATTTCCAAAAACGATTCTAATATTTTTATGCCAAAGGACAGAACAACAAAGATTAACACCATATCTGCTTGAACATCCTCCATGTTTGCCACTTTGAAATTGGCGCTGTTGTTGTGGGGGCCGTTGTGTACCTAAATGATGTATGAAACCAAACTAAACTTCTCAAAAAGTACCCAAAAGGTTCAGGTTCCTGCAGTTGGAAAAATGACTAAGTGCGGAGTGTGAAGAAAATTTGGTTTCCTTTTGCCTACTTTGAGTTCTATGGTTTAATGTTTGTGCAGCTTAAGAGGTGGATGCGTATACCAGTTGAAATAATTCCAACCCCTGGGCCTCATTTAAGAATGTACTTGGATATATTTTTTAACGTGATCTTAAGTGTGAACTTCAAGTTTCATAAACCAAGCTCATGCCTGATTTATGAAAATACCTGAGACTGAATGAAGCTGCATGTGCTTGTTTAAAGTAGTTGTGTCTTACACACCTGGAATGTATAAATCGCAAATGAACATTGATTTGAACGCACTTTGGGGAACCCATAGCAGAGCGCCATCAAAACTCTCCCTATGACTATTCATAGGATTTCTCATCCTGTCTTTAAAGGAAGAGTCCACCCTAAAACACTTTCATACTGTTAAAAAAACAGCTTTTGGCGATGTACCTTTTATTTTCTGGTTTCATTGGGCCTCATTCACAAAACGTGTGTTTGTTCGTGTGTTTGGAAACATGCGGGAAGCCTTTTAGAATGGCTTATTCTTTATGAAAAATCAATTTCAGTAGTGCCAAACCTCATCAACAACAAGATGTATAGGTTGAATAGGTTGAACTGGCGTATTTGCCGAACTGTCCTCATACATAACTACACAAGATTATCCAACTTGTAATGGGTTGATCACATGGACTGGACATCTTACAAATACAATAACATAATCCTACCATCTGATGAAGATGCAGCCTGGATCTGATCTGTGTTCAACTCCAATGCCGACTGGACACCCGACAGTGAGCTGACAGCTTTTCTGCATGAGATCGTATCTGATTGTAAGACCTTTCTAGGCATGAGACATCTCAAAAAAACGCATCTCAGCTGGGAAAGAAGGGACGCAGACTCATTAAATCCACTTGATCAATTCATACATTGAAGTGTAAAGTGGCAATAAAAAGTTAATATGCTTTACAAACAGGCTCCAAATGGGAAATTCAGCGAAACCAATTGGAATTCAATTACTTTCAAACTTTTATTTTTAACCTCCCAGAACTGGCTGGGGCGCTCCCTTTGCTGTCAGGACTCTAACTGTGCAGTGGAACGTGGAAAGCAACATGCAAGATTGAATTTTATGTTTCACCACGGTTTGGCAGATGCTCCTTGTATAGCCTACAGGTAGGAGGCAACGCAAATGAACACTTGATGTCAGCGTTTTCTCTCCATTTCACTTCAGCACTCTTTTCTAGCAGAGAGAGGAAAAAACTGAACTAAATGAACATAAATCAAAAGCAATTCAGAATATCGTTGACTTGGCTGGTTGTGTTTAAGCCCCTCCCCTTTGGCTGTCATGGGTGGAGTACATACATCGCTCTGCTTATGATGTGTGTGTGATGATGTGTGTGCGCATGTCTCTAATCTCCAAGGAATGACATTAGATGAGTTTAGCTGTTTGCGTTTTCAGGTGCAGCTCCTGAGGGGCCCTTTACTTTGTGAATGTGTGTGTGTGTGTAAAGTTGTGTGTGTGTGTGTGTCGGCAAAGATGCGAGCAATTAGAGCGAGGAGAGACAAGGAGCAGATATTTTTTAATTTTCCACTTCCACTCAACTCTGTGTGTGTGTGTGTGTGTGTGTGTGTGTGTGTGTGTGTGTGTGTGTGTGTGTGTGTGTGAGAGAGAGAGAGAGAGAGAGAGAGAGAGAGAAAGAGAGACTACTTCTTTTGTGTCATTTTGCCTTAGTCTCATTCCAAGTTTCTATGTCTTGTAAAGTGAAAGGGTTGGATTGAGACATT
>CABFOQ010024268.1:43160-53429 GCA_900660455.1 Gephyroberyx darwinii
GTAATTGAGTGGAGAGTCTAAAAGTGTGTATGTATAACTGTGGGTTTTATTGTGTAGTGTGTCAAATTCCACAGTGCCCATGCACTCGCTCTGTATCGTGTGTGCGTGTGTGTGTTGAAAGGTAACAATAGTGTGTCTAATCCAACAGTGCTTGTTTGTACATCTTATCTCCTCTCACACACCTTGTCTCTAGGCTACTCAGGCTGCTATCCTGCTGCTACACACACACACACACACACACACACACACACACACACACACACACATATACAGGCACATACCTTTCTTGTGGCTTTAATAGCAGATAAAAATCCAAGGCTGTTTTAGACCTGATGGTTGTTAGAATAGAGAAAGTTAACTGATAGACGAGTTAAAGGCAGACTGGTTTGACACACACACACACACATACATGCGCACAAACACAGAGTATAAAGGCGTGATGGAAAGTGTGTGTCTGAATCTGTATGGTGAATTTGATGTCTGAATCACATCCACCAGTTTGACAAGACACATTTACACTGCCACTAAAAAACTGAATATTATAAAAAACAAAAAAATGTTATTTGTGTGACAAAAACGTTCATCGGTGAATGTACGTGTGTGGGTTGGTACCTCGGTTGTTAGGCAGTTTGATTAAAAAGGAATACAGTTCACAAGGCTGGACAACACACTTGAATGAACCTTGCCCTTTCCAATTGTGGGGTCATTATTCCTATGGGTGTAAGGGATTGTGATATTTTGGCTGGGCCTAAAGGTTCATCTAAGACTGCACGGACCGACTGTGTAGCCTATGTTAATTATCAAGTGAACATCGCTGGGTGTGAATTAAAACTCTGACTATGATGCATATTGTGGACTTGGGCTCCATCAGTTATGACAGGGCCACGTTTCCAGATAAACATTTTAACAGACATAGATAGATAGATAGATAGATAGATAGATAGATTATGGAAATTATGGGGTTGCAGCAGCATAAATATATCACAAAAACAAAATATCAAAATATCAAACTAAAACACCAGACCTAAATACAAGGAAATACACAATAAGCACAAAGCAACATCTAGACAGTTGATTTTGAACATTCTGACAACCCTATAAGAAGCATGCAGGCACAGAAGACCATCCCTAACTTCAGCCATTAATATTTCGTAGTCCTCTTTAAATTCAAATTCAGTGATGTTCAGTGTTGATGTTCTTTGGAGTATTTCTTTACAACTTCACACTTGTTAAGTGTACGAGTGGTGTTCTGGCTGGCTAACAAGCAGTTCACCTACAAACGTAATGAAGTGGCTAACTGCTTCTACACCGAGAATATGTCATAAATGTCAAAAGATACTGTTGACAGCAGTGGCTGACCAATCAAACGCATGTGTAGCCCCGCCCCATCCTGCTTAGATGAACAATGAAACGCAAAAAATGCTGTTGACAGCGGTGGCTGACCAATCAAACGCATGTGTAGCTCTGCCCCCATCCGGCAGTGGCTGACCAATGAAAGCTCTCTTGGGAGCCCCAGCCTAATCTGTAGCCTAATCCTGCAGGCTGCAGCCAGGGTTACCTGTTAAAAACTGGTCTGAGATGGTAGATGTAATTTCACCTCTCAGCCATGGGGAGCAGTGGTGAAGAGGCGTTGTGTTAAAACAGGGCCCGAGACGACTGCAGTCTCAAGTGGTCTCGGGAGGTAAGCCAGATGCTATTGGCGTTTTTATGAAATATTAGCTAACAACACAAATGCATACACATACAGAAACATAAAAAGATACAACTCTCTCTCTCTCACTCTCACACTCACACTCACACTCACACACACACACACACCTCAATATTTACTTTAAAGCCCACTTTTACACTGTGTGTGTGTGTGTGTGTGTGAGAGAGATATGTCAGTTTGACAGTGCGGTAGTAAAGCTGAGCCAAGTTGACTCTCGCTTTCTGTCCTCTACAATACAGAAATCCATAATTCTGCTGTCACTGTCTTACCCCCCGACAAGCTACATCACTGTGTATGTGTCCATAGGTTTCTAACAACATTCTTTCTCTCTCTTGTCTCCAACAGGTAAATCCCTGCTTGCCTTCTCACCCACACTAAAAGTAAGAAAATCAATACCTGTTATCTCTCTCTCTGTCTCTTTTTTTCTATCTCTCTCTCTTTCTCGCACCTTTGCGCTGCATCTCGCTCTCTGTAGTTATACACATTACACATCAAACATTGATATATATGTGCATATGGTATATATATACAACACCATCAGTAAATCGACTTTGCAAGTTCATAAACACACATGCACATTTGCACACGCACACACATAAACACACACACAAATGCGTGTGTGTGAGTTTTGTGTTGAGTTTTCACTTAAACCAAAGTCAGAGTACAGTGATGAGATACGACTGAGATGTTGAAAAATCTTGGACTTGTTACTTAAAAAGTAAGATATTTACTTATTATAAAAGTAATACGATTACTTTACTTATTGCTCCCTAGGAGCAGTAATTTGTTACTCATTAAATTACTGTTTTTCTGTTTATCTTTTACTGGCTGAAAGTAGTGGCATTACTTCCACCCGGAGAAAGGCAACTTTTCTACCATTTCTCATCTTATCTTTCTCAGTGTGAGAGGATGGAAAAAAAGTCTGAGAAAATCAATGATCTAAATTTAAATCATTTGAAGTATTAAAATGCCTGAGACAAGACAGACCAGGGTTAGCAGACCAATATGCATACCATCTGCTTAAATAAACAGTTGGACTTCACGTCCCTTAACTATTCATTTCCTGTTGTCCTTTTTTCTTACACTGCCCATTTTGTAGTTTTGCCACCTTTCCTTCTTCACTTTGCTCTTTAAATTCAATTCCTTTCTCAAAAGGTCTTGCATTTGGCTTTCTGCACATACCATGGAGAAGGAGAGGAAAATGTCTGTAGTGGATTGAATGAGTGTAATCAATAAGGGTTCGCGGCTTTTACCTGGATTCACCTGCTCGGTGTAGTTAAAGGAGAGAATGGGTGGCCTTCTCCACCTTCCTGAACCGAATGACCACCAGTCTACCTTTTAATCACCTGGCTGAACCCGGGCAGACGAGGAGACGAGCGGGAAAGAAAGAAAGTCAAAGGTGGAGAGTAGGGATTAGTCGCATCGGAGCGGACAGTTCGGTCTGTGCAGTATATTTGGGGGAAGTGTGCATATATTATCGAACTTTAAGTCCAGATGAATGCCCTTTTGCCTCAGTGTAATTCTGTGTTGTCGCGGGATGATGGAGGTGAAGAGACTGGAGCGTTCATCCTTTTCTACCATCCAAGGCGCCTCAGGGATGAATCTGCCCAACCAGAGAAAGAAAGACGGAGAGATGAAAAGAAAGAGAATGAGAACAGAAAGAAAGAAGAACAAAAAAAACAAGCCTCAGTGGCTTAATCCACCTGAGCTGACCCAGAAATAGAGGAAAGGAGGGAAAAGAAAGGAGAGAGAAAGAGGAGAAGAAAAAAGGAGAGATGCGCGCGGAGGAAACAAAGAAAGAAATGGATGGTGAGAAGATTGACGGTTAATCCCGGTCAACTAATGAGAAGATGGAAAGAGTAAGAGGAAGAGAAAGTGTTAATCCACATTGTCCTTCACACCTACCGGCTTCTGTGTCGGTCACAAGTGAACGTCTTCAGTAGTTTAGGTCTTCTCCTTTGTAGCAGGGGACAAGGGTTCAACTGATACGGGTTTCTGAAGGCCGATACCAATATTTTTTGATTGAAGTTGCCAGTATCTGATTCAATATCTTAAAATTTCACCAGTATGCAGTGTTTCCCCCAGAGCTGTATTCTTGTCAGGGTGGAAAGTCTCTGAAACAGCTTCTAGACCATCATGGGACACTAAAACTCTCCAGTGAAAGTAGTTCTAGGTGGGTCAGCAGCTCCTGTTGAGGCAGGTTTCATTGCAGGTTTTACAGACTGACACCCCTGAAGCTGTTGAGCAGTGTTGGGGAAAGTTACTTTGAAAAGTAATTTGTTTCTCTTCTTTATTACTTAGAAAGAAAATAGAAAGGTTTTACTTGTTACAAAATCACTCTAAGTAAGTACTCTAACAAGTTACTACATTACCCACTAGAAAAACATGCCGTCCTAAAAATCGTCCTAAAAATTGTCCTAAAATCGTAAAATTTCTCCTTCTTTTTTCAGATATAAAAAAACACTGCCCCTTCATAGGTGTTCGGATGGAAGGGTGGGGTGCACGCATGATTGGAGTGGAGTTGAGTAACAGCAAATATACACCTTTTTCTCGATGCATTTTTTGTACACATTCTTTCCAAACAAAGTGAACCATTTCTGACATTTTGCTCCAAACTTGGCCTCTTTTCCTCTCACATGCACCAGTCGGAGTCTGAAATCGTAGTTCAACCAAATTCCAGCTCAAATTTCTCCTTCGACGTCCTCCAGTGAGGCCAACAGTGTTGCCATCACTGTACTCTGGCCACTGACTGGAACGTTAGGCTTGTTTTTGTTTTTGATTTATCAGTGAAAAAGTCTCTGACATCTTTTATCAGCCGGCAGAAGTTGAATTTACAAATGGACCTTTCAATCTCAGCGGCCCCGGCTTTTCCCAGGATTTCATTTGACGTAAAGATAAAACAAGTAACCCATGAAAACAACAGTGACTTTAAAAACTTTTAAAAACTGCAGTAGCACAATGTTGTTGTACGAGAAAGCGAGAAAGTCACAGAGCTACTTCCTGGTCTGTGAACACACCGCGCACCAACCTCTGCATGTTAATGGTTGTATAGCAGTGGTGGTTTGGGTCATTTGGTTTGCTTTGGATAATAAAAAGTTATAATTCTAAATTATCATTATAATATCAAGAAATAACACAAATTCCTTGTCCCTGCTGCTCAAGAAATGAGGAATTTCATTTTTCCTTCCTATTAATGGAATGTCTTATTTCCTGGCACTGGTTTCTTGCTGAATAGGAAGAAATGAAGTCGACTGAAGAAGTAATCCAGCATATACAAGGACATTCTCAATTATGAAATTCTTTGATCCCCCTTGTAAAGGTTCAGGTCACTAAACTTAAAGTCGGGAACATGTGGGTGACATGATGACTCCGAATGATGAGAACAGACCACCTGTCAGTCTTTGAAGTACTGAGACACAGGCACACACACACACACTTTACAGGCTGGCATTTAAGTTAATGATATGGAAATAAAGTGGAATTGGAGTAGCATATCGAAAGTCCACTTGACATTTCCAGGCTGACGTGGAAGATTTCTGATGCTGGCTGGGCTTTTCATTACAGCCATGTTGCTTTGCCGCTCTCCATATCTTCGCCATCACAGCTCTCATTTTGCCAAGTCACCGAGTTCAACAAATGTTTCAATTCTTTCTTTCTTTTTTCCATTTGAGCCATATTTCCACGCTACATTGAGTATTTTGAAGGTTAGAATAGTAAAACGTGGGTCACTGCAATCCATCCCAGCACAAGGCACAAGTGTTATTTTTCTGGAAATAAGGGTAAAAATCTGTCAAGACAAAAGAATAATTTCACAATCACTGTTTCCATCTTGCCAACTTTATGGCTAGATGTTACAACTTTTCAGACCTACCTGGCCATTCCATTTATCAAAAGCCTCTGGCACCAAATGCTTTGGGAGTCAACACATTAACATTTTTCTCGACGTTCCAAAATTGTAGGTTGTCTTGTCGCTAAAGTGATACGGTTGATCCTCAGTTTCTGTTGCGAACGTGGGGGCTTTTAGCCACTGGCCAGTCAACTAGGGTGAATGAAAGAAGATAGAAGACCTAGGGTGAGCCAATGGGAGAATAGAGAGGTCCCGAGTGAAGCCAATGAGGAATGAGAGGGCTCTTTCAAATTCCCATGTAAATTAGCTAGACATTGTCATAAAGCACTTTCCAGTAATTGTTACCAAAGAAAACCAATTTGACCCCATGGGGAATGACATGAGTAGTATCCTCTCCACCTACCTTATTAAAGACGGCAATTGCCATCAATTTTCTTGGGTGTAGTGACAGGGTGACGGCCCGCTTTATAATTGTATTTATATATATATATATAGAAAGATATATATATTTTTTATTTTGTAACTAGAGAAGGCTTAAGAGGCTAAGTAGAATGTAAAAGTTTAGCAACTATATAAGAACATGGACAGTGGGGAACGTTTTAACCACAGTTCTTCAATGTCTGAAAGATTCCTTTGACCAACTGCACATTTCAGGTCTCACCATTGGTTCTCAATGGGACTGAGATCAGGACTCATCACTGGCAACTCCAGAACAATCCAACGTTTTCTCTTGAACCATTCCTGGGTGCTTTTGGATGTGTGTTTTGGGTCATTGTTCTGCTGGAGGACCCATGACCTTCGATTGACACCCAGTTTTCTGACACTGGGTAGCACATTTTCCTCCACAATACCTTGGTAGTCTTAATACCCTTAATACGTTAAAGGCGTCCAGTACCCGAGGAAGCAAAGGAGCCCCAGAGCATTATGGAGCCTCCATTGTGTTTACCTGTAGGTAGGGTGTTCTTTGCTTTAAAAGCTGCATTTCAGCACTGTAAACAAAATGCTGATCTGCATTGCCACAGAGGTCTAATTTGGTTTTATCAGTCCACAAAATATTTACCCAGAAGGCTTTAGGTTTGTCCAAGTGTGTCTTGGCAAAGATCAGTCAGGCCTTCTTGTGTTACTCTTTGAGCAGTGAGGTCTTTGGTGGCCTCTGAGAGTAACGCCCTTCTTGGTTCAATGGGGTGAAACCATTACCCCAGACCTCTCCAGGTTAGCCTTGAAATCTTTGGATTTCATGCAAGGTGTTTTTTCAATGGCTATTCAAGTTTCTATTCAAGTGTTAACACATTGTTACTGTAAGTATCTTTGCTGAAAAAAAGAGAAGGAATTTAAGCAGGTGAGACAAAAAAAAAAACTCACCCCAAAAGAAAAAATAAGACAAAAAATGAAGTGAATTGGGCACAGGAACCAAACTCAAAGAAAAAGGCTTGGTTGTCTCACATATATTTTATTATTAATCAGCAACCCTTCCAAAGAACAACTTGTGAACTAGTTTACTTGATTCATCACTCAGTCAGATGACATCATAGCTTATTTTTTATTTTATTAGTACTAGGGGGTGCATGTAAGGAGAAAAATAAAAGTGAAGAAAGAGTAGTGAAGAGTAGTGAAGTGAAGAGTAGACAGTTCAAAGGTTTTTTTAGTCTTTCAAGCATCACTTGTAGTTGATATTAGTTAACCTGGAAATTCCTATAGTTCGTCCATTGAAACCCATTGAAAACCTGTTAAAAAATATCAAAAGTTGCCATCAACCCCTTACCACTCTTTTCTCTCTTTTCTCCTCTTTTCTTCCATTCCTTTCTTTCCTTATCTTTATCCCTTGATTCATTTCCTTTTGGGTCCTCTTTTCATTTTCTTTTGATTAAAAAATCATTGAAAAAAAAAAGTTTTTGGTCCCATATATTGTTAATGGAAGGACCCGTGGGGACTCTGTACTAGGCAATAGCATTGGGGATTATGCTATTACAGACATTGACCCAGAGGATGTTAATGCATTTTGCTATTTCACCACAACTCCCCATTTCAGACCACTGCCAAGACAGATTTATGCATGCTAAAAGTCTATTTTCAATAGATGATTTTACAAGCTACGGTGCATTTAGACAGCCTAAAGACCTACAGTATGAACTAAATGCATTTCATAGGATTAGGATTATTTAATAAATACCAAGTGTACAAAGTCTACTGGAAACAACTTCTCTCTCCTCCCATCGCTCGCTCACACACACACACCCTTGAGCAAGGCACTTAACCCCAAAACTGCTCCAGGTGCGCTGTTCAGCAGCTGATGCCTGCGCTCTGTCGCTGACCTGAATTGCATGTGCATGTGTGTGGGGTGATACTGTATGTTGTGTGTGTCTAGTCAGGGGTGTGCGAAAAAAGAATTTCACTGCATATCCTGTATGTGTATGTGACATTCATGTCATTTCATTTCACACACACGCACATAAATCAAATGAGTCTGGGTGTCGGTCCCACAAACTCAGTTTAGAGTTTATCCTGATATAAATGGGTATAAAGTAAATTCATAGTATGCATCAAGTAAGAAGCATCAAACTGATGCAAGTTATGAGGATATAATCAATTGAAGGCTGTTTTAAATTCAAAAACTGGAATATCTCAACTTACAAAATGTGCCTCCAGGACTTTTCCTAGACCCACTTGCTTTATAAAATCATGCTAGGAAAAAACAATTATACATATATTTACCCCTTTCAGTTGACAGCTTGGTATTCTGAAAGTGTCTTTTTTTCTATAGGGCCAATTTAATTAACTGTTTAATGGACACTCAAAAAAATAAATAAATAAATAAAAAATTATTAATTTAAAATGGCATAAAAACAGTATTTTTTTTTAAAGTGACACAGGGCATCCGTTAAACAGTTAAATTAAATTAAAATTTTGTACGGCCTGGTGGTTGTTTACTGTATGATGATCATCAAGTCCGCCTCTTTTTTATTCACAACCCTGTGACTCTTCCCGGTAGGTCCCCTCACGACGGCGGCACTGACATAGGAGCCCAGGCCCCGGCGTACCATTACATTGACTGAATTCTGAAGAATATGAATGAATTAGCTCCCCCGCAAGTTGTTTAAACATTTAATCGTCATTATCTCTAATAACATGCGCTGTAAACAACCGTGCACGCGTTGTTGTAGCGCATTGGCAATTAGATCCATCCGCTCCAGGAGAGAGATTTACAAGCTTAAAGCTGTGACACCAGATTGGGGAAGTGCTGCAGCAGGGCAAAGCAATGTTCTGCGGTGATAGGCTTTTTCACAGGGGGGGGGATTAATTCTATCGAGCCCTCTCCTTTCACAGTAACATTTTAGAGATATTCGAACGCTCGCCAAACATGCAAACTGCACCCTTGAGCTTGGTTGGAGCATCGAGTGCAGAGTTGCAGGGTGGGTTTGAGTCAAGTGGAAGTAGCTGGAGGCCACAGCTATTGAAATGCACCTTACAGAAGTGTGTTGGACACACACACACACGGACACACACACACACACACACACACACACACACACACACACACACACACACACACACACACTCACTACGTTTGTGTATGGAGTGGTGTATATAAAGAGGTGGGGGAACTCGAACCTCCAGGTGGTGATCATTATAAAGCAAACAACCACCAATATATTAAAAACTATTAATTTATGCTTAAAGTTTAAAGTTTAGCAGTTTGAGGCTACTTGATATGATGTGTAATATGAATTCACATTTTAGAGATGCATGTAAGGTGGAATTGGGGTGAGGTGGAATTTTTTCCTCCGCTGCAGAGGAAAAGGATGTGAATCAAGCCATGGCACACAATAGCGGGAGGTCAGGGAGCTAATGGTTAGAATAGAGTGCGGTTGAATGTGGATGCTGAGGCGTAGCGCCGTCTTTATCAAAGATCGGCTCGGGTCGCAAAGGTCGGTCACAGGAGGAATGAAACGCATCCCAAAATGAATCGAAAGCATCGAAAGTGATTAGATGATAAGAATAATGAACATTTTCATTCGTAAAAATCTTACCAAAATAGCTCATTAGAGTCAGTTCAGGGTAAGGGTGCTTTCCATGGACAACCAGTGCAGTATTGATCACACACACACAGGTATCTCAAACAAGTGTGTGTGCATGTGTGTGTTAGAGCGGAGTGTAATGAGTCGGAGGGCCCAGGAAATGGTATCGATTACGTCTAAGGTGATGTTTTGTCATCTTGATCAGTGGACTGAAGTCTGAGTCGAGGCTGGACCATTTGCCACACACATACATGGACAGAAATACATATGTACACTCACACACCGAGGCACACACACACTCTAACAAAATATCACAACAGTATTGCTATAATATTCCTGTATAATCAATACTTTAAAGTGATTGTACTTTATAGTAGTTTATATCTCCAATGGGATCCCTATAGTATTCCTATAGGCAAATTTTTACAGTGACTTTATTGTACTTAATGGTATTTCTTTTCTCCTTTGGGTTCACTAAAGGATTTACTTTGGGTTCTGTCTGGTCGATTACAAACAACATGCATGTGCACACATTCAAATGCGTGCACACACACGCACAGACGTACAGAATTGACCACTGGGAATGCGTATGTCGTCGATTCGGTTTTCTAGTACTGCAATTGGCGTGTGTGTGTGTGTGTGTGTGTGTGTGTGTGTGTGTGTGTGTGTGTGTGTATTTGGGGGAGGGGTCTTGA
>CABFOQ010024269.1:0-16873 GCA_900660455.1 Gephyroberyx darwinii
AGTTACTCACTCAGCTATTATTTTATGTGTGTTAGTGTGACTGAGTGAAGGTGTGTCTCTTACCTCCCTTAGTTTGGGCAGCAACAACAGCAGTGTTTGCCATACCCTATTTTTCACACGATGTTGCAGGGAGTTGCTATAGTAACGTACTTTTGACTTTGATATCTCCTTATCCTAGAGAGAAGGAATGGGGGGTGGGGGTGGAAGGGGATAATGAAAAATGCTGTTAAATACTCTTCAATGAACAGTATTGTTACAACTGATGAGCTCAACTCATTCTTTAGATGAGTAAGATGATTTTAGGGCTTACAAAATGAAACAATATAATTATTGTGTCTATAATCTGTTAAAACTCAGGTAATAATAATAATCTGAAAATCAAAAAACAAACATATAGTGACACAATCCATCATTCTGTGTGTGCATGTCAAAATCAGGAGGTAGCACCCTAAGTAAGGACCCTCATAAGTACCCTTTTGAGGTTAAGGTTCACAAACACTGCCTATAGCCCACCTTTTTCAACAGTTGGGTCACCAGATCCTGCATGAGTCTTTCATGCAACGGATTGGAGGAATCCAGGCGACTGAGGAAGGCTAGTGCACACGTGCGGGGCAACTGATCATCCTTGTTATCACTAGAAAACAAAGACAAAGTTCAAAAGTGACACGTCTGCATTGCAGGAGAGACCTCTAGTGGCAGTATTTTAAACCACAGTCATAGAGGAGGGAACTATTACACATGGCCAGCAGCTCACCATGTAACTACTACATTAGCAGCACACTCTTCGCCAAGTTGCTCCACGTAGGTTTGGACGTCCTGGATTAGCCTGTGAAAGACCAAGACAAATCAGTTAAGATAACCCTGAGAAAGAACTTGAACCAACCATCAAAATGCTCTCAAAGTTACCGTTGGTCTCTCCTGAACACCGGTCCATAGACACAAGCCTCAGTGAGTATGTTGATGTGGCTGAAAATGCTAGAAAACGCAGTATCAGCCTGGGTACCACTTCCTAGGCCTGTGGGCAGCCATGTCTGACAGCAGTGTTGAATCAGCACATTGAACACTCCTGTCTTGGACTGAGACAGCTCCATCAGCTCACTGGCAATCTAAGATAAGCACAAACCACAACAACCATCACATCTGTAGAACTCAAAGAAATACAAAACATTTTCACACAGCCATATGATATAACATGCAAATCCCCATGCTCTTCTAGTCCAATTCTGCATGTGGTAGTCACCTGTTTCAGGGTGGCGGTGAGCCTCGGAGCCTGAGCGTCTGTTAGCGCTAGCAAGTCATGGTGGAAGGCCGTGGAGATGAAGCCTTTCAGCGTGGGCCAGAAGTCATGGGGGTTGGTGCTCAGCCCCTGCACCAGCTCCCAGGACAGAGTCACAGCCTCCACACACAGGGCCTCCTCACAAAGCGCCAGCTGGATACAATATCACCAACACATACACTTTGTCAGAGAGTACCTCAGTTGTGGTAAGAAATGCTTGGACGCTGTAACTAGGAGACTCACTTGTGGCAGCATTGCCTCCATAAAGGCGAGCACGGGCAGCACCAGGTCACTGGGTAGCAGAGCCAGGGCCTCCACACAGCAGCCCAGCGCAGCCGTGTGGGTCTCAGGGGGTCTGGAAACCTCCAGAGTCTTTATCAGGAAGCTCAGGCACACCCACTGGTCCCGCGTAAAATGGGCAGCCATGCGTCCCCAGTCCTGTAGTAGAGGACCTGGCACTCCTGCATCACTATCGAAAGAAATAATGCTCAGCCTTTATCATGTCAGTCTGGCACTAAGTGATCCTGAACATTATTTCCTGCTAAGTCCTGTTACTAAATTAATGCTACTCACTACTCACTCACTACTGCAATAAATGCAACACATTTAACCGAATAACCTGCTTTGAAGCAATATGAACCATACTTCAATGGCTTACAGTCAGCAGACTTTCACAAATCGACCAACCTTGAACAGTCTACGGTCTGTGGCTTCAGCAGGGTTTGATTGAAGTGTCCCAGAAAGAGTTGTGTGTGTGAGGAAGAAGCTGGTGTGTAGAAGTAGTCGTCCAGTGACATCAAAACAGAAAAGGTCTCTGAAGGCCTGTCAATCACTTGCTGCCCCAGAAGACCACACACCCCAGCCAAGGACGCCATGGCAACCGCCCTAGCCACCTGGCTTGCCACAGAGGGGATCTGGCAACACATACATTCACAAAAAACCCAAATCAAACCTTGTTGAATAATCCGGCAACACACTGCATTTGTGAAACTACTCCCTGATGACAGGAGCATAAATAGGTAGCTGTGTACCTGTTGTGTTGGTTCTTGCAGGATCTTGAGGCTATTTTTGATGAGTTTAGGGAAATAGGTCTGCTGCATTTTACTGTGGTACTCTGGTATAGCACTGTACATCACCACCAACTGCCTCAGGACACACAGATACAGCTGTGCCCGGTCCACGTCAAATAGCTGTAAAAGACAGCAAACGTATATGTCTAAATTGGCACAGTCAGCAGTCAGCCAGGCAAGTTGTAGCGAGTGTAACATGATTGCTGTTTACCTGCTGTAATTCTCCGCACAGCCGTCTCAGGATAAACTCTTGGATGGGATCCACAACTTGAAGAATTAACTTCTCCATGGCAACCGCCACATTGTCTCCTGTGAAAGAGCAAAGAGAGTCGATCTGACACACTGTTAGTCAGAAATGTAGTATCATATTGACCATGACAAGGATTTCCAAATGTAGTCACTGCACAAGTCTTTGAACTGCATGCTTGATGAACTACTGCTACTTACTACTTAAAGTGCACCAGTGACATCATTACAAACCTTGCTCCTCTCCTACATGCTGACAACCTGGTGTTCCTCTAAGCTGGAACAGTCGGAGCAGGAGCTGCAGGCTCTTGTCAGTCTTGCGTAGTGGCAAGTAGACGTTGGTGCTGACTCTGCTCAGGGTGTCCAGCAGGGGGGACAGTAGCGACTCCAGCCCATTATCGATTTTCCCTCCAGGTCCACCCTTCTCCATATCTACACACAGGAGAATTGCCCTGGCCAGCTTATCAGCCTCTTTAGGGTCAGGTAACCTCTCAGTCTCACCTGGGGAGCAAGACAACCTACTAATAACATTTCACATATAAAATGTATAACTTATATCAAGTATTATCATGTCTCCATACAGGAACATTCAGTACTATGATGTACTGAGAGATGTGCCATTACCATCTCCCTCCAGACTCACCTGTGCTAGCTGGGACTTGGAGAAAAGTGTGTATCTCGGACTGAACAAAGGCTCTTACAGTTTGCTTGTTTTCGGCAGCACCATGCTGTGGGCCAGTTGATCCATCCTTAATACTGGGCTTGAAACAGCCTTCATTGTCTGATAGCCAGGCAAGCAACTGCAATGGAGTCACAAATATGTTATGTGCTATTTTAACCAACATTAGGTCAATTTCTGTTTCAAATGGCTCTCTTATACATCTCACCTGATTCCAAAGCTGTGTCCCTCTACCTAGTGACTCATCTGCACGGAAATGCATCAGGAAACTAAAAACATCATCTAGGGTCACCGTGCTCTGCAAAAGAATAACTTCTCAATACAGCAGCTACCTACTTTCATAGACACATTTCTTTGTTATTAAGTTCAAGGAAAGGAGCAACATCAAAGGGTATTGACGTGTGGAGTAATTATTGCGTCTTACAACTTCTGTGAGACAGAGGGCGCTGTTTAGGAGGAAGCACTGGGCAGCTCCTCTCAGCAGGACTTGATGAGTAATCATAGTGCAGCGCAGCACCTCCCTGTAACACACCACAGACACAATATTAATCCATAACTTGGAATACCAGCTGCAATGTAGTCTGTCTGTTTGCAAACATGGTGGGGTACCTAAGAGCACTGAGCCCATCAGTCCCCAGCAGAGGACTATGGGACAGGCTGGATAGGGCCTGGGAGAGGAAGAGGATGGATACTGCACACCAGTGTTGGGACCCCAGCCGACGGATCAGCTGCAGCAACACAGAGCCTACAGAGTTGAGGTTAGGTGAGTTAGAGATAAGAATGATAATAATAATAATAGTAATAATAATAATAATAATAATAAACGTTATTTCTTTTCTTACAAAGTGCTTCACAGTTAAAATAATAAAAACACAAATATATACACATAAAACAGATAGGGAAAAATACATAAATAAAACATACAAAATACATAAAACAAGACATTAATTGAATGCAAGTCAAAAAATGTTTTCAGTTGGCTCTTAAAGGAAGATAGAGTTAGATTAGTGGATTTCTTCTGGCAAATTGTCCCAAAGTTTAAGGTGCCTTAATTGCAAAGGCACCTTTAGTCTTTAATCTGGCCTTTGGAACAGTTTCTGCGATGACCGTTCTGACATGTAAGATGGAGCCAGGCCATTTATTGCTTTGAAAGTAATCAATATAATTATTAATTTGAACTGACCAAGACTAGGTTAATACGCATTGTCTGTGACCACTGTCTCTCTGTACCTCTGTCTTCTGGTGGGAGGCTACTGAAGAAGGTGGCCATGAAGACTTTGAGTTTAGCCCCCAGCTCAGGGCAATCTCCTATGCTCTGCCCAATGGTCCTGGATACAAGCAGAAGGCTGATTAATTAGGGCTGGTGCAAGCAACACCTAATATTTACCAGAAATTTTTTTCATTGGGTTTTTAGAAAAATACCCACCTGTGGAAGAGGGAGCTTTCAGACAGAACATCCATGAAGGGGCCAACAATAAACTGGGGAGCAGAGGGACGGAAGGGAAAACCTCAGCATCTTACTCTTGCAGAATATGAATCATGTATCATTCTAAAATATATATTTTGAATGATTAAACTTCATTTAAATGGAATAAAATGTGAGCTAGCTTGCACCTGTGAGAAGGCTAAGGCAAAGGCTGGCTGTTGGAGGGCCTGAAGCTCCAGCAGATGACACACTCCCTCTCTCATTAAGGATTTGTTCTCACTGTGGAACATGCGCTGATACACACACAGTAGCCAGGATGGATGGAAGAGGCCACTGTGTGATGCTGCAAGACATTCAAGGCATTAACAAAGAGAAATCAGACAACAGTTCCAACAGTTCACATAACACATTTTCTTCAGCCTAGTTTTACCTTGACTATCAACTGCTGTTGTTTGGATCAACACATCTATTCTGTTGAGGACTGGCCGGACGACATGGATCTGCAAAGGAAAAAATAATCAACAAGCAGCACTGTGATACCATGACGCCAACCTCTGAATTGGTTTTGACCCAACTATCATTTGGGATTGACTACCTGGTTTTCCTCCAGGGTCTCCATCACCAGCGCATAGTCCTCCCAGAACTCTCTAAGCAACTTGCTTCTATTTGTGGCCCATCTGAACAAGACCTCATCTGCAACAATTTCAAGTGTAAGAAAGAAAACATCATGTCCACTCACTACAAGGCAGACCAAATAACACTGGTGAACTTCTGTCGACACTCTGTCACCAAAAGTGAGCATTTTACCTTTGCCTGATGGAGAGCAGGGGCACTCGGCCTCTTCCTCCTCTGACAGGGCCACACACCTTTTCAGCAGATACAACGCCCGCTTACGTGACACATTGTCTCTGTGTGTCAGTCCATCCTGGAGGATCCTCCAGAACTGGCGGGACAGACGTGGGTCGGGTTGGGTTTGACCGGGCTGGTGAGGTTTAAACATGTGGTCTGAGAGGGCTGTCAAGCACAGCAGTGTGCGTTCTGTTACCACCGGTGTGCAGTTACTCAAGTGCCAGTTGCACAGATCATCCAATATGAACTGGAGCGTGCCCCTTAACCTCACTCCACTGCAGCAGTTGAGGAGTGTAAATAGGAGCCTGACAGTGATTTTGGAGACCACTGCATCAGACAGTCTTCTGATGCAGGACAAGGCAGATGACAGTGTGGTTGATGTAAGCTGTTCATTGGATGAAAGAGTAGGTAACAGGACAGCCATGACTTCAATGGCAACCTCTACATCGAGTCGTCCCTGACTGGACAACTCCTCCTCCGCATCCCCCTTTGACAGCTGCAGCGTCGGGAGGACGGAGAGAGCCACCCGCCCTGCTGCAGCGCTATCACACAGCGGGATGCAGACGCTCAGCAGTCTACAGACAGCAGTGGTACTTTCTCTGCATCGCACGTCTTGTAAAGCAATACCTTTGCTAGCTGCAGCTTCCTCTGATATTTTTGAGAGAAGGGGGATACACAGTGTCCAAATGACCGATTCGATTTTTCCAACTAAGTATTGCCTTTTCGCGGCTGTAAACGGAATCGTGTCTGTTGACGAGTCAGCCAAAAGTGATCCGAGACCTTCAATGAACGTTGTCAGTGCCTGCACCTTTTCTGTTTCCGGCCACGACCCTCTTGGCCAGGACAACGTTTCAAATAGCATGTCATAGTTGGGAGAGCTTGACAGAAGCGCACTGATCAAAACGGAATGCATTGCAAATAGCTACTACTACAAGGGACATGCACGTTAAAGCTACCCCAAGTTGGCTTTCCCCGTGCCACACGTTTCCATGTGGAATGTAAACTTCCGCAAACGTCACATCAAACTCTCGCGAGAGATGAGAAAAATGAGAAACTTTGCTAGAAGGTAATTTATTACTAGTGAATGAGAACTACACAAAAAGTGTAAATATATAGAAAGCTATATAGAATAGTTCTAACTTTAAGTTGTATTTTTAAATTGCATCTATAATTTAAAGTTTGAATATAAGCTTGCAATTCTATAATTTTATACATTATATTTTACAGTAGTGCAAAAAAGACCAATGACCAAGAGACATTTGGTTGTATTTAAAATTTATTTTCACTAGCATATAAAAACAGTGCTTTATATATAAAGAAGTGGTTCAGTGTTCTGAATTAATACCATGCCATTTGTTCAAACATTATTGGCACTGAGTAAATGTTTTTGTGTTTAAGGACTGAGATCCTTTCCTATGGAGTTCAGTTTATCTGGGCTAAGAAAAAAAGAAAAGAAAAAAAGATCTAATCCATAGCACACCAATTACAAAAGCAGTTATTGACAATTATGACTGAGTAAAACAGAAAGAAAGGCTCTTTGTTTGGGGGTTACATAATACAAAAATAGATTCATTATACACATAACCATAGTTAAAGAAATACTGCTTTACAAATAATACTTTGCTGTTCTAATTATGAAATGGGTAAAATAAAGTATGATGAAGCTTTGGATGAATGTATTACCAACTTTTACCAACAAAATTAAATTTTCCATTTCAGTATTTGATATGGATTGCTGTGGCAGACTAACAGTTAGGCAAACAATGAGACAACTGAGATTTCCTGCAGCGTCTTTAGACCCAAAAAAAGACTGTTGCTACTTTTTTGTACACAAAATGTTTTCATATACACAGGCTATACAAAAACATTGAGTATCTTATAAAATACTATTTAAAAAAAAGAGTACAAAGAGTAGCACCGTGGTTTCCGGATGTTCTCCTGGTTAAAATCATTACAATTAGCCAAAATGTTCACATCAGCAAAAAGGCTTAATGGTAAGGAAGTCCCATCTCTTGAATGTCCCATGCAGTGATGCTCCCTCAACATCAGGCTATGCAGACATGCCCACGCTGTAAGTGAATTTTTTTATATTTTAAACTTTACAAAATACAACAAAGTTGATTAGAAATTGTTCTTGTTCTGAAAACTTTAAACATGTAATAAAATAGTGCAAGTATGTACACAATGTACAATAACAAAAACATACATCAATAAATATGCCGTGTTTGCTGATCGAAATTGGACTAGGTCTCCTATAGGAACTATAGGAAATGGGGTCCTCTCATGAACTTCTTCAGCATCTTCAATAATGTGTACAAATATAAGCACACACATCCCTCGTTGTCATCATCACCACAAAGAAAATACTATGAGACATTCACATGTAGTCAACCTGCCCATTTGAGTTGCATTGGAAGTGAAGGGAGAGGACAGGTTTATTTATGGACATCAGCGCTTTATGGTATTCAGAGTATAAATTCCAGCAACTGTTCATCCCCCAGCAGGTCCAGGGAGAGGCAGTTGGTAGACCTGCGGCCATAGAAGGAAGGCTTGGCCTGGCAGTGCAAAAGGGGGTAATAACTATGGTCTGCAGGGACCTTTGTGTTTGTTGGGGGGTCTGGGAGCCCAAAGGTGTAGCTGTGGGAAGAGTCAGGCAGTAGTGTTGTCCCCAGGGGTGCAGGAGGTGGGAAAAGACGAACATCATCCAGACTCTGGCTGTGCCGATCCACGCAGACATATGTCCTAGATGTCAGGGCCTATAATAAAAGACGGTGAAGCATAAGGAGAGCAAAATAGAGAAATACAACAGGAGCGAAAGGGCAAAGTGACAGAGAACGACAATAGATGACAAACCTGTTTTAAGGTATCCTTGTTATGTAATTTCCCCAGATCATCATCGTCACTGTCTGGGGGATACTCTTTATTTTCTGTAGACCACAAAACAAAATTTTAGTTTGAGATTGTCATTGACAATAGAACAATGATCTCATGGTTTAAATACACTCCAATTATTCATACCTAGCAAGTGAGTCTCCGAGGTGAGCACTGGGCAATCCACTGACACATCCCCAAGAAGATCAGCCAATTGGAGCATCTCATCAGGATCATCCACAAGAACCTCCTTTGGACTGTCTACACTGGTCTGGATCTCTGGGGAAGATTAATACAAATTTATCAAACAATAAGTAATGTGCCATAGCCTCATATGAATTTGCAGAGCATAATGTACCCTTGAGATGTGCTGTGGAAGTATGTCATTGGTAAGGTTAGATATAAAGGTTAAGAAGGGTGAGGAGAACATTGTTTACTCCAACAATTCTCAACAAAATTCCACTCATGCAATTCTCCCTACAGAACTTGCAGTGGTAAATACAATACAATACATTTCAGACAGATTTCTTGTCTGCAGACATGTTTTATGTCTATCACTGACATGGTTCATTCAACAAAGTGACACTTTACTGCTAAGAAAAGATGCTGAGGGATGGGTATAAATTTCAGTGTGAATTTATCAGCATAAACATGCTCTCACCTTCCTCTTGCCACTCCTCGTCATCTGTCCGAGCCTTACTGCCCGTGTCAATGCCAGAGGTGCAGGAGCTGCCATGGCTAGCTGCTGAGCTGAAACACTTCTGTGCTCGCCGCTGACCTTCCTCCTCCATCGAAGCCATCTCCGTGGAGATGCTGTGTTGCCGGGTGTAAACGTCAATTCCGGAGCTGCTGGTGGAGCGTCGGGAAAGGCCAGGACTGCTCTCACTACCTGGGGGGTCCAGGTCCAGGTCATCGCTGATGTAGGACTCTCTGTAACGCTTCTTCTCTGGAAGGGAGGAAAAACAGAACTCTTTCAATAAGAGCATAAACCACACGATGCAAGTGAAATCAAATGTCTTTGTCATGAGCTTAGTTCTAAAACAGAAGGTGATACACTGAATATATTAAGGAAGCTCAAGTAGTTGCCCTGGGGCCACTTGGACACTGCCTGAGGCTGACAGCCAGTTGATAGAACTGTTCGTTTTCAACGTCAGCCTTTCAGGGTTTCCTGTTACAGTGCTGGTCCCCAGAGCTTTTTTATTCTGAACATTACAGAACAAAAAACCCCAACATATTTTAACTTATACTGTGCAGGATCTTTTTCTTGAAATTAATGTTGATTGATATAACCATAAATACCACATTATGAATTTTGCTTTATTTGTGCATGGTGCATTTTTATTAAGTTTATCCTGGTTACATTCCCATAGAAGACCAAATGTATTTTTGGTTCTAAACAGCTAGAACAGCAAATTAATGTACTGTACATTAACGCTTTAGATTTTTTTGTGTAGAATCTACATGTAATTGAGGCCACCAAAGATACATTTCATTTCCAGGGGCAACTCTTGGTCCCCAGCCATTCTATAAGTATCACTGTTGTTAATGATTCTAGTAACTAGTCTTATCACCACATCCACTCCTCCTCCACTTACCTTCGCTCTCCTCCAGCTGGCGTAGGTGTTTGAGGGCAGGCTGGAGGCTGAGGTAGAGGCGGTGGCTGCTGCTCAGGTGCAAGAGGAGGTGGCGTGAGCGGAACGGTGATCCAGTGTAGTACACCAGCTTCCTGGCTGACGGCAAACCATCTGGCTGAATCTCAAATTTCTTACCCTGGATAGGACAACATGATATTATACATGTGCGGTAGTGTGCATAGCTAATACCCATTAAATAATTAGAATGATTCTGCTTAGTCCTAACAGAATGGAAAAAAGCAGCGTGTGTACCAGGAAGGTGAGACGTCCCACGTTAAACCAGGGGAAGTCATACAGCAGCTGGCGTATGTTGTTCACCTCCTACAAATGCAGAGAATACACAGGTAGTCTAAGAGAAACAGCTGTAATGCTTGCGGGAAGACAGATTTTTTGATGTGTCATCTACTTCGGTATATTTTATAATTGGCTATTAATTATCAATGCTCCATTGTCTTTTTGTTCACCGGAGCCATCTGGACCTCGCTAAGAGGCCATGGGTTCCTCAAGGTATCTCACGGTCTGTTGGCTCTGTAATCAGCCAGGCCTAGAGCCCTAATCCCCCCCAGATGGCCCCTGATGGACAGATCAAACAACTGACGGCGATGGCAGACAGCCCCTATCTCCTGATGCACTGCTGTTGGTGGCAATCCCACACATTCCTCACATGTCTAGTCAGAGGGTTTTCAGGGCCACAGACATACAGAACGAGTCTTTGAGCAAATGCAGGTTCACTCTTACGTATATGTTGACGTACACACATTAATAACACACTCACACATGCACGCACCTGATAAACCTGCATTCCTCGCAGGGTCAGACCAAGCAGTGCCATCCCTCTCTCTGCCTTCTTGTCCTGGACAAATGAAGGATGAGATGTCAGAGAGGCATCTGAGTGTTCAGATAAGAAACCTTTTCCCAGTCTAGCCCCTCTTCTAGTTCACTGGGAAACTTAACAGCAAATTAAAAAAAAAAAGTGATAACACATTACGCATTTGCTGGACTTCAAAATATCACTCAGTATCTGAGTGATTCTGAAATGGGGAGGACAATAAACTGGGATAGATATGATAGAAGGTTATGTAACTGCCCCATAGCCATTCATCCACTACAGCTCAAGTGAAGCCAAACTGCCTCGATCAGTGATGGGAACGACTACATTTCAGTGTGAGGAAATCCACTAGTGAAATGGCCATAGATCAAAATGAGATGGAAACACATTCCTTCAACTAATGGCCAGAACTCTAATCATTATGGCTTTTATTATTGATATCAATTATTAAAATGACCACACTTTAAAAGAAATATATGTACTACATAGGCTCAATTCAAACAACTCATTTAATTCAGACGGCACTGAAATATTGAATTGGGTCTTCGACCTTTTGTAGTCTGTAGAAAGTGACAGGTACATCCTCCAGTCGACACGACTCTCTGATGAAGTGCAGGATGGCGTCACGGGCAGACATGCCCCACAGCTCCCGATGCACCTTGGGTCCATGGCAAAGGAGATAGTCTACTCCACGCTTGGCCACAATCTAAAGAAGCGAAAACAGATACATGTGTGGTGCATGAAGAGAGCATCACATAACCTCAAAACACAAAACATTCATCATTCAAATCCCTTAAAAGACATATGTATCGTATTTGGAGACGTTTTTACGTCGTTTTTAAAGCTTCTGCCACATGACACCTACCCAGGGAGGGAAGTACTCCTTGGGCTGAAAGTAAGGGGTGTCCTCCTTATCCTCCCCTGGCAGCGGGTGGTCAGCTAGGTCAGCCTGCAGGGCGTAACCTGCCAGCTGGAAGTACACTTCCTCCTGCTGACGGCATTCAGAACGCAGCACTCGCTCTCGTAAGTCAGAGTAGTACAGATGCCGTGCTTTCCGCTCACTGGTACCACACAAAAAGAGAGAAAGGGGGCAACAAAAAGATGACAGTGAGAAGGAGGACAAAGATGTCTGGCATTTAGAATGAAAACAGAGCTG
Organism: Gephyroberyx darwinii; assembly: GCA_900660455.1. Classification (NCBI taxonomy): domain Eukaryota; kingdom Metazoa; phylum Chordata; class Actinopteri; order Trachichthyiformes; family Trachichthyidae; genus Gephyroberyx; species Gephyroberyx darwinii. The sequence goes on from CABFOQ010024269.1 coordinate 12,037, forward strand.
CCAGAGGGACATACCAAATGAGTCTGCCATTCTCCACATAGTACTGTACTTTGAGGCAGAGTACTAGAGGCAGGGCTCTCTTCTGTAACCCCTGTGTGAAGGCAAAGACATGTTGGAGCAAGCCTGTGTGTGCTGGCATCCCAGTTTGTCAAGCTAAAGGACAATGTGTGAATCTTATGTAGGGCAACGAACTGCTGCTGACAGTTAAACATAATTTGCACTGACAGCATTTTCTACCCATCACTGAAACACATACAAATAAACAACAACATTCCCTTACCTTTCCTAAATCTTGCTTCCATTCTTTAGCAAAGTACTTAGTCAGTTTCTCCTCCATGTCCAAAAATATGTGCTCATTGTCTGGGACGAAGAAAAGACAAGCAGGAAACAAGAACACACTCAGCAAGCAAACAAAACAATAATGTAACCAAGCGTAAACATTTGCCTAACAATGGGACTAATTATGGGAAGAGAAAAAGGCCCTTGTTCTTCCATTTGTGAAAGAGGCTACTCGGAGGCAAATGAATACTATGTTAATGCTAACGTATCTATTTGCTTTTCCCAGTGTTAGCACAGCAGCTCAGGACCACACAGTACCGGTCGGAGCTTTGTTGGTTTAACATTCTGTAAAATCAATAACTAATGCTTAGTGGTCTACAAACACAAAATGTCTGTATCTTGATAGTGATATTCTCTTGCAAATAATCTGTTGGATTCAATTCTTTACACAAAAGGTAATCTTGCTTCATAAAAATCCAGTTTGTTCTGTTTCAGTACAGGGGCTTGTAAGCTCTTTGCAGCCTGTGATGACAATGGAGGTGTTGCAGCATGATCACATCAGATCTCAAATAACCGCCGTACCACCCCATGTCTGGTACTATGGGTCAAGACATAGGCACGTTCTACTTGATCCAACTTATTTCTCATAAAACTTCTTTTGTGCAACTTATTTGCCCAATCATGTACCCCAGACTGTTTCACAACTCACTCCCCTTAACCATCCATATCTCCTTTCATCCCCTTCCACCCCCACTCTGACTCATTCCAACTCCTTTACCTCTCCTCATTCACCAAGCCTCTGAGTAAGACTTGAGTAAGACCCTCTGTCATGTCGAGTCCCCCCCCCCTTACCTCGTTTGCCTCCACTCCCACCCTCCCCTTCCCATCATCAATCCATCCCTCCCCTCACTGAAGAGGTGGAATGCAAGAGTGCATTCCAGGCTTAATGAAGTTAATATTGCTGGAATCCAGGCCTAAGTGGTCGCTGGACCAACACCACAAAAACAATAGGCTGCTTGTTCAAGAGGTGAGCCACACAAGATTAGCAAGGCATTTCAACATATTTGTACAAAAGGAAGGAGCGGGAGCAAGAGAATGAAATGAGAAAACAGAAAATGTCATTGACTGATGAAGATTAGACTATTCATCTATGCAGAATGGGAGAGTGTTGTTGTTTTGGGGAGATCCCCTTTTGGCAGCGAACTCCATTTTCCCCAATATTATGTAAACAAAGCCACCAAAAGAGTAACACTGTGACCACCTTCACTCCTGAACCAATTACTTCCTACACCATGATCATGTCTTGTGATTTTTCTGGAAATACTGCAGTCTAATGTAGTGTGACATTGCTTTCAGGTTCAGAGGTTCAGAGGTCAATGAAGAGCTTGAGACTTACCCTTTACCACTGTGAGGCCAAAGAAGTACAGTTCTTTGATTCCAAGGAGCTCTGCCACACGACTGAAGACATCCTGCCCTGTGGACTTCAGCTGGACCAGGTGGAGAAAGAAAAGTGTCACAATATGCATTCACAATATGCACAAAATATGTAATGGCGGCAGGAAATCCTCAAGATAAAACTGGACTGGCCTGAATGGGCCATCCGTTAAGGTCTTTTTCTGATAGCCAAGAGGAAAGCTACAGACATATTAAACACCCACCCCTACAGTGATGTCCAGCTGTTCTTTGTTTGGGAGGAGAACACAAATGGTTCTCTCCTGCTTTGCCGAGACGGACATGATGTCTGGGGTCTGTCTATTAGAAGTGTTCTCTCTCCGTCAAACTGCTTCAGTAGCCTCTTCCTCCCGCTCCTCCTGAACTCTGTCTCTCCTTCACTTTTTATCTGTTCAGGGGCAGTTCTTCTTCCATGTTTTATCTAAATGGATAGATGACATCAAAGTGAGATAAGCAAAAAGAAATGAAAATACATGATCCAACAAGGTTTCAACATGAATGATAAAGGTAGCAGAATGGAATTTAGACTAGATTATCAGTTCATGTGTGAGATCAGACTGCATGAGATTTCAGATAACCCCTATTAAGGTTCCTAATTCTGTTATGTTCATACAAATGATTCATAAGCACATCGATGTGGTATCAGTTTGCTGTCAATCAGCCAAAGAAAAGACCTAAGTAAACACTGTGGGGAGACAGCATTTCTCCCATTATCCAGTCAAGATTAACTCCACATGGCTTGTCCCATCCAAAATAGAAGCTAAATGTATTACCGTCAGACTTATCTTATCTTATGAATCAAATACAACAGTCATATGGATGTGGTTAGTAGCTCCATCTTAAAAAGCAACTAGACCCAAATAATATAGGATCCTGTTGAATCATCCTTAAAACAGGCATACTGTTGGGCACTCTCAAGGAGCTCAACATACTATAATCCCAATAATAGTAATTAAACTGAAACAATTAATACATCAGATCATCCTATGCAAACCTCTCTTGTTTTGTACTGCTGCATAACTGAAAACTAAACTAAAACCACAACATAAAAAGGAGCAGTATTATATATTATATTAAGATCCTGCTGTGCTAAGTAGATGGTGAAGTGTACAGCAACAAATGTTGGCGGGAGACGGTGGATTTTCATTTGCAACGAAGGCCCAACTGAAGCTTGCCCCATTATATTGACCCAAAGCCCCAACTGGTACGATCCTCATCTGATTAACGTCTCAGAATCAATTAATCAGATTACTGACTGCAGCGCACCGACTCTGATCCCCCTAAATCCTGACAATCCGGACAATAACAGGGTTAAAAAAAAGGACAAAAAAATACAAGGGACAGAATACAAATATGATTCTGAAACAAAGCAGCATGCTCTTGTGCCAGTAGAAACGTCTCGTTAAAGTTACGTTTTACTGAACAAGCTCACGCACCAACAAAACAAATTGTTTCTTTCATCTGTGTTTCTCTAAATTGAACCCTTCAAAGAATCTTTCAAAGAACCACGATGCATCATGCCTTTGTTGGATTATGAAAATATAATAGGCTGCTTCACACCTGAAATGACCTTGATGTCCCCATTCAACATGTAAGCTTTTGACAGTGTGGGAACTAAAACAGTGAATGTTCTTGGCTTACAGGGCTAAACACTTATCTAAGTATGATTTGTGAACATGTTCAAACACAGCCTCGCTCACATCTTCCTGTCAATGCAAACAGAAATTTGAAAACCTGAAAATCCAGTAGCCTTAACGACTAACTTGTTCATGACAAAGCCAAACTAATTTTACTATAAATTTGTGTTGGCTGTAGGCAATGCATAAAACAAAAAACAAAAAGTATGCTTTCATACAATAAAATGTATTCGTATTACAATTTATTTATTTTAATATATACTCTAACTAGCCCACGTCCTTCTTCAAAGATATCAGTTTTGCTCATATTGAGAGGATCATGGGTCCTATACAAATTTCCTTTTAAAAGCATGTTGAGGTTTTTAAAGAAGTATTTTTATCGTGACCTATGAGTCAAAAACCAGTTCAACCAGTCCTTTGATTACAGAGATATTGGAAGCAGAGGTTGTTGGCATTAGTGAGCAATTCTTGTGCCAGTCAGTCTTGTGTAAGGCACTATGGCTGAAAAATTGAAAAATACACGCACCTACTGTACGTGAATTAGCATTGCTAATACATGCTGAAAACGTCTGTTTTCAATGTCCAAAATATTGAGGCTGAATGATCAGATAGCTTCTTGAAAACCTGAAATGTCCCTGCAATGTGATGTCCAGCCAATCATTTTCTCCCTCTTGTAGCATCTGGCTCATTCATTCATTCATTCTCACTACCACACCTGATTCCTAATCATCATGAATGCAGGTAGGTTGCTCCCAGTCAGAAACTTATAGTGCCGTGAAAAAGTATTTGCCCCCGATTTTCTCTATTATTGCATATTTTTGACACTGAATGTTTTCAGATATTCAACCAAAATCTGATATTAGATAAAGGGAACCTGAGTGAACAACAAAGTTTTCTACTTCATTTCTTTAATTAAAATTCAAATCAAAGTTATCCAACACCCATTGCCCCTGTTTGAAAAAGTAATTGCCCCCTTACACTGGTTGCACGACCTTTAGCTGCCATGACTGCAACCAAACGCTTCCTGTCTTCCAGTCTTCCATGCAGAACTGCTTTAATTCAGCAACACGTGGGTTTTCAAGCATGAACTCACTATTGGGTTTAGGTCTCGACTTTGACTAGGTCATTCCAAAACTTTTAATTTGTTTCATTTCAGCCATTCTGATGTAGACTTGCTTGTTTGTTTTGGATCATTGTCTTGCTGCATGACCCAACTGCGCTTCAGCGTCATCTCACAGATGGATGACCTGACGTTCTCCTTAAGACAGCGGTGTCCAATCATGTGCCACGGAGGGCCGAGAGTATGCAGGTTTTCACTCCAACCAAAGACTACAGCAGGTGATTTCACTGATTAACACACCTTCAACCAGAGAGGAGGGACTAATCAGTGAAATCACCTGCTGTAGCTTTGGTTGGAGTGAAAACCTGCATACTCTCAGCCCTCCATGGCACATGATTGGACACCACTG
>CABFOQ010024270.1:0-23273 GCA_900660455.1 Gephyroberyx darwinii
TACTGCTCTGCTAACTGGACTCTGCCTGCAGACCTCTCAGCTTGTATACCCTTGAACTGTGCATACAGCCCATCTGCACCCCCAGACCCCCCCTGTGCTCCTCTCTACTGCCTAACCCTTAACTGCTGCAAAGGAAACCATTAAGTGCATGTCTTATAGGTATGTATAGTAGTGCATTGCAGTTCCCCATCAACCGCCTTCTTCCACCAGACAAAGCATAAAGAAAGCACTGTAGCATGGATTCTTACTTGGCAATATAAGGAGAGGGAAAATACAGTGACAGCTTAATTAAATCATATTGAGGCCCTTCTTAAGTGAGAAAGAAATGTTTCACAGTCACTCACAGTCTATTATTAAGCCAAGACCATTTCTGTGCTTTGAATGACCATTTAATAGACTCTCCACAGGGACAAATTGTTGCCTTGTTCCAAACCATGGCTAATAAAAGCAGCAAGAAGATACAATTTAGAGACAGGTCCATCTACAGGGCTAAACTTCAATTGACATACACTTAGTGAACAACTTATACACACTGGTATAATATGTCCTCTTTTTCCTTCACTTTGCTCTTATGTGTTCAAAAGTCACTTAGAGGAACATTTTTTCATGTAAAAGGTTTTACATCAACTTACTGCGTGCAAAGAAAAGAGTGGCTGGTTTAACTCTTTACTCGGTGCATGTTTAGTGGATGCTGTGCACCATAAATACTGAATACACAGAGGTGAGACTGCTGTAAATCTTCTCTTCACAAAAATGCTAAATTGATCAAAGAGCATATTAGCCAAAAAGTCTGTTTTCCTTCGTGAACAGTGCCACAGTGCCACAGTGCCACAAATTCCAGCAGTAGTATGATTTCCTCAGCACCGTGGCCTCCATTCAGCGCTTACGCACATCAAAGATTCCTATTTCCACCACCACAGCCTTACATAACAGGGCTTTGGAGAGACAAATTATTGGTTTATGTGGCAAACAAGCCCTTGAAATCAATTTGGGGGAAATTAGAACAGCTTCTGTTTGCATTTCATCATTTTGACTTCTTTGCAAACAGCTTGTTTTTCCTCGCTGCAAACTGCTGTGTAGTGCTTGTTTGCTAAGTACAGGGCTGCAACGTGATCTGTTGCCTCATCATTACTGTTGATCATGGCCATGCTTCTGGGAGGGAGGTAATTGGTATGTGTGAGGACATGTTAATTGCACTGATAAAATGGAGAGCTGCTTCCTCAGTTTTTGCAGAGTATTCGCCTGCAATTATCTGACAAGATCACCAGCTCTTGGAGAGGGAGCTATTGTGTAGGCTGGAGGTTGAACATAAGAGTTGTTAGGTTCATATCAAGAGGCAGGAAGTTGGGAGTCTGCAAATCAAGAGATGAATGTCTTTAGCTCCAGGCGTGAAAATGGATTATCTCAGAATAACAGCTATGTGAAAAAGCCATGATGACGACAAGCGCGGCAGACACCATGATGCTGTACTTGATGTAATGTTTCATCTGTTCCTATGCCACAGCTCTTGAATATACCTTGCTTAAAATAAGTGAATCTGACCTCAGTATCAGAGTTTATATACTGTAGGAATCCAGTATATGAGCTTTGCATCATTTTCAAGTCCAAAAAAAAAAATATTTAATTGGATCAGAAATGTATGTATGGTGTGGTGGCACAGAAGCGGACAGTTTGATCAATGCACTTCAATCAGCCGGCAACTATTATCATTATTAGTAGTAGAAAAGAAGAAAGAAAGGTGGTCTACACTTTCACTTACAATTTCAACAGGACTACTTATCTCTCCAGGTGACTCCAGGTATTTGCTTATCAGCAACTCTCCTGCACTGTGGCTCATATCTCCCTGAATGACAAAACACATGTTCTCTCCACTCCAGTGCTGAGCCTGGCTTCTGGGGCAAATGAATTCCCAGTCGGTGGGTGACTGTTATGAATGGGTTGGCCAAGGGAGATGGATGGGCTACCATTCTTCTGCTCCCAGTAAGAGAGATGCTGGGGTCTGCCCTAGTTTTGGGTTAAGAGAAATGTGGCTTTGTACAGTAGCCCAGGGGACTCTCCGCAGGGGGATACGGCGCTAACGTACTCTGAGCAGGAACCCAAAGGCAATCTACAGAGGAAGAGGATGTGAATTTTGGTGCTTCACATTGGTTATATCCATTCCCAAATGTTTGAGATAGCCCACTGCAATGTGTTGACATGTGGTGTGTGTGTGTGTGTGTGTGTGTGTGTGTGTGTGTGTATGTGAGTCAGTAGTTCAGGCCATGGAGGTCTCGTTCTGACATTCATACTGGGACTCATCATAATGTTGCGCTGGGCTTGTGTGCTGCTACCGCGCCGTGATGCAGACTAACTAAATTTATCCACTTGCACAATCCCTGACACGATTCTCTTTGATGAGCGCGTTTGATGAGCAAGTGTGCAAAATGGGATTTGACATATGATGCCATCATTTGTCTTTCAAACAGGTATCACTGTTTTAGAGTGTCGTAGTAACAAGGAACGGACACACCTACACCCCAATGTGGTTGACAACCAATTGCTGGTGTCGGATGAAAACCCTGAACCTCCAAATCTCTCAGGAATTAAGACAATACAAAAACAATGGCACCCTTATTTTGCTGCACATTTTCAAAACGCTGTGTTATTTGAAATGGTTTCAAAAGCGAGAACCACTGGGAGAACCACTGCTTTCGGTGTGTATTGATGGACTTGAATTTGACCCTGCTATTGTACAATGTTGAATTGTGTTTGTGGCCTGAAGCGTCCCACAGCTACGCACTCAACAGAGCTAAATATCTCCCTCATTCATCATCCAGTTAGCCATCCAGGCATGGGCGTAGCTCCATTATAGTTGGGTAGGACATGTCCCACCCACTTTTTAAAATAGCATTTTTGTCCCCCTCACTTTTAATGGAATTAGAAAACCGAAAATGGGAAAAGAGCTAGGGAATGCTAGGGAGCTAATGTAATGTAATGTAATGTAATGTAATGTAATGTAATGTAATGTCATGTCATGTCATGTAATGTCATGTAATGTCATGTAATGTCATGTCATGTCATGTAATGGAAGGGAGGCGAAGCTTTTCCCTAAAAACGCTAATTTAATTTGCTGAGAAGAGCCGACAGGCAGCTCGACGCAACCACTCTCTGAACGATAGCAAGCACAGGTTGGTAGACTACTGTCAGGTTGACTCTTCAGGGCATCATTCTGTGGTTTTGAGGTTTATTAATTCAAACAAATTGTTTATTAAACTGCTGATGTTGATATGCGACTACCCAATAAACTAGTCAGAAGATAATGAACGAACAAACAAAATTAAAAAACGAAGACATCAGGAATGGATGGTTAGATTGGCTCTAGTAATGTGGATTTGATTAAATTGTTCTACCATTATAAGCTTATGGCTGTAATGTTTTTTCTTACTGACTGTATTTATTTTTGGTCAAAATAAAACCATATATTCACCACCTAAATTCATGGACATTCTTTCTTGATTTTGCTATTGGCTATCAAAAAAGTGTAATTTTAGTCTTTAAATTAATTATTTTTTAAATTTAAATTGTTTGAAAATGCAGAAAATCAGTTTTAGATGTCAAACAGACCCCCCACTTTTATTTGTCCCCCCCACTATAAACACACTACGCACATGAGCCCAGAGACAAAATTAATTTGATAAATAAGGACTGAAAACAGTTATTTAGTAGTGCTTTATCGAAAATAACCTACATTGCTGACACCATCTTCAACTTTATCTCTGTCAAGGAGTTTGATAACCACAAAAACCTCCCTACAACGGCTTGTGACAGATGATCCCCTTTAAATCTCAAGCATTTAGAATATCATTGCACCCAAAATTACATCCTGGCGACGAGGCAGTCAATTTGACAGATGAGACACTGATTGAAGCACACTTCAAACTGATTCTGAAACTGTTCACTCATCACTCAGGCTGCAATCTACCTTTTGAAATGTTCATTGCAGTGTACTTCCGAGGAAGTGCAATGGCATTGGAATTATATTATATATAATTATATTATATATTATAGGACATTTCTGTTTGTTTGTGGCTGCACCTGTTTGCTTGTCAGTAGAATTGATGAATGGGAGTAGAGGAAATCAATAATCTAACTCCATCCATATTGATTTTTGCTCAATAATAGGATGGAGTGGCTCTATCAAGCATTTCTTTCCCATCGGGCTGTGATGACCTTTGGCAGGACGTCGGCAGTCGCACAATAGGAAGTACAAATTAACTGATATGCATTTATATTTCATGGTTCCTGCTGACATTTTCATCCACAGTGATTTAGAATGAGGGTAAAAGTAGAATGAGCTTTAATTCCTCGATTGTCAAGATTGCAAACAACCAACAGTGTGGAGGGTCAAAGTTACAGCACCAGGACAATACAATATCTCATCTGCTTTGTATGGCTTACAATGACGGGACATGAATACCCTGGAAGGACAATCTCGTCAATTCAATCTCATCAAAGCTAAGGATTTCGTGTCCACGTTGCCTGTGTTAACTCAGGATATTACCAAGGATTAAAGTCTCCAACATGGAAGAGTGCTTGACACTAGCAGGTTGCCTGGCCGGTAGCCATCGGCCTGTGCTGGCATGGCCCAGCGCTCCTTTGAAAGGCAGATACCTGGTGGCTTTTAATTTTAGTCACATCGTCAGTTCAAACAGGAACCTGTACCCCTTTATGTACATGCTCGCCTGCTTCTACACACACACACACACACAAATACTCCTACTGCATGAGGAGCCAAGCCTTTTTGTCCAAGACAGAACCAGCTGTAATAATTGAAGATTACGTTCCTCCTTTACAAAAAGGATTATGTGACAATAGCAAGAATTGGACACGCCATTTTCAAGTGTCCATCACAAGAAAAAGTTAGCTACGTTTAGGGAGGTAAAACAACTTCAGTTAATATCAGGGTTAAAATTAGACATAGGCGACTACAACTTTTGTTAAGGTTAGGTAACTAAAACAATTTGTGTTAAGGTTAGGGTGACATTTCAGTCATGTTTAAATAAGAAAACCTAGCTGATCCTCCTCTCTTTCTCTCACTTACGTGCACAGACCGCATTATTTCCATTTGAAGATATCGTTTTCATTTCATCAGGATCCAAAATATTGATTGTAAATTTTGGCTTCACCAGACGCTGTGGCCTGCAGATGAAAAGGTTAGTTTCCTGCCCTGCCACCATCTCCGACAAAGAGAGCAGCACTGTTTGCACAGCTTTCGTTCCAGCCAGATACCACCTGATTCCACTCATTATCCTGGGTCCTGAAATAGGCAGGCCAATTAAATTGCTTTTAATCAAGACCGTGGTTCATTAAATCGAGTAGGGTTTTAAGCAGCCGAAAACCTCCAGGAGGCCTTTGTTATACCTGAAGCTGACCAGCTTAGTCATGGGAGAAGTCTTGATTAAATCCTCTCAGTGCAACACTAAAGTTTGAGGTTTAGTCTCAAACCAGAAGTCAACATCTGTGACTGATGACCCGCTTGTCTGTGCAGCTAAGTTGCATGCTTGCATTATTTAGAAGCCTATGGTGTGATGTTCTATAACAATGTATGTTGTTTTGATTGATTATCTGTCTCTGTCTCTTGTATTACTGGCCTGTTGGAGATCTCTCAAAAAGAATCACCTTTTATTCAGCTTTACTATTTTGTTTTCAGTATTGATTGGAATATTTTCAATCATTAGGAAATGTAACGTCTGTTTTTTTTTATCAGCCAACACCTCTATTAAGCTAACTAACCAAGTGCTGTCTCTATCTAGCCTGACTGTCTATGAGACCAGGTTAGCAAGGAAAATGGGAACTCCAGTGACAGGAGTGTGTCAGGACCAGGTTGTCCCATGAGAGGACTTAGCCCTGGGGGCGACACTTGATAACAAGTCTTGGTTGTAATGAGGAGAAACCAAAAACACACAGGGATGCACTGGCTTGACATACATATCAATAATACCAAACAATAGAAATCCAAACAATAGAGAAAAATGATTTTAAACATCTCAACAATTCTTGTATTACATCGCTGGCCTATTTACTGTAAAGAGTGCTGGAAGACAATCTTTGAGCCAATCATCTTCCACCCAACAAACCATTACTGAGTGCTGGATGATCAAATCAGGAGCTTAATGAAACCATAGTGTGAAATAGTAAGCTCTTAAGAGACTCGCAAGCTACTTCTGATCACCGATAACATCCATCCCAAGACCTTCCCTGGGGCCCTTACAATATGTTAATCAAATTATGTAATCATGTTGTGTTTAGCAGAGCAAATATCTAAAGGCCTCAGAGCATAACTTCCATTAAGCTGGGATGTCATTTACACACACAATACAAGCCCTACCATAATTAGATCGACTGTAAATATGTTATGGTAAATGCCGAGGTTAGCTGTAGGAAAAGCATTACAACAACAATGTAATGTGTAATGTCAAAATGTTCGGGTAGCGCGCCATCTGATGGGAATATGGAACCAGATCAGGGATTCTTTACATGTCCAGTGCTACAGCAAAAATATACAGTACATTGACTGAGACAATATCTCTTCTGGCTTTTTGTTTGACAAAGATCAGCAGCAGTGCTGAATCAGCGTGTTGTACAGCATCCTCGATTGCACCTCTAGTGCGCTCCTCAGAAAGAGCAATGAAGCTGACATCCAGATCTCTGAATTTATTTTGTTTAACTGCATCAATCTTTTCAAACACTTCCCCATCCCACTCTCACAAAACTGAATGAGTTAAAAACAACATGCATGTGCTGTTTCATGTGGTAGCCAGGACACTGCCAACACCGTTTTTCACACAGATGCAGGCAGGATGTGTTTAGGAAACTGTTTAGGACAAATAAGCAGGCTTGGAGAAATAGAAGACAGGAGCTTGGTATTGTATTTCTGCCAAGCAGCGCTGAACATGCCAAGCTCTGATATTACCCAGGCAGAGCCCAAGGCTATGCCAGCCAACCACGAGGACAAGATTTGGCCTTATTCTGAAGCCCAACTCTTGCCAAGATATTTGATCCACTCAGTATTGTCTCATAATATGGTGAGATGCGAAGCAATTATACAAACATTTTGTTGTATTATGGAAATAACCGCACGCCCCGTGGTAAACACACAGGTATACCAGGGAGTGGAGCACAAAATGAGAAATACTATGAGAGATTTTAGAAAGGGAGGGAGAAATAGGGGACCCATATCTTATACCCATATCCCCAAGCAAAATGCTTCCTGAACTGTATCTGCTCCATCATAAGCTGACACATCTTGCTGACTTGGAGACTATTACCAAATAAGGATGGACTTACAGTGGTGTCTATTTCGAGGGAGGAAACCTAGACGATAGGTCTGACGACGAGCAACTTCCATGATTGATGCTGCATTGCTGTTACATTGAGACGCGTATGTAAGCTTCATTTAAAATTCCGAGCCGCGGAGCAGAGACGAAACGAGACTGACAGCTCGCAATGATTTATGCCTTAAGCCTCCAGTCAGAGGTCACATTCGCACGGTGAACTGTATAAAAATCAAGACTTGGCAGTGCACTAGAATGGACACTGTGAACATTCATTTCAGACTCTGGGGATCTAAAAGGTAGAGGGAACAACAACTTGTGCGTTGTGCTTTGAAGCACTATATGTCTTAAATAAGATGAGTGACAGTCAGGAAAAAGATTACACTTCTTTTATTCTGTTGCTTTTCAAAAAGTACCCTTGTGCTCCGAGCATGCAACTCTCCTCATATTTCTCAAGTGACTATAGTTTCACAAAGACTTCCTATCTAGCTTCTGCTTTTGACATCACAACAAAAGACAAGTATAAATTGTGTGTGTATATTTGCTCATATTTCTTACCATTCATTTTAACCCTCATAGAGTTCAATTTGGCTGGGGTTTACCACATTCCACAATATAAGTGACAAAGAGTTTAGGCTTTTTGAAAATGTTGTATACTTTTCTTTTATTGACAAGTTATCTGACATTATTAAATTGTCATGAGTTAGTAAACCACGCCCATTCCCCACACAGCCACTTCAACTAATTATTTGCAAATACTATTTGACCCTGGTCTGGCTGGTAGCTGTATTACTCACTCACACACACACACACACACACACACACACACAAACCTGAAACAAACTTCAAGGAGAAAGCATTGTCACTGTCAAGACAAATGCATCTGTTATGCAAGTGAGCAGCATGGCTAAGAGCTCCATTACCGACTGATAAAGCATCTGCTTGCTGCTAAATTAGCCAAATATAAAAACAATTCCTCTTATGATCTAGGCAAGGTTCAATATAATGAGTTGCATACATGTGATGGAAAACATAGAAAAGGTCATATAATCATAATAGAAACATCATGGAATGCAACATGGAAATCTGTGAATGCAATAAATGGGAATGCATGTGTTATATGTGATAATATATCCGCTTTACATTTTTCCAGTATTACTTAGATGCATTTCATTGACCCTTAAAAGATGAAACTTGGGCAACCCAGACAAGAACTGTTGACCGACTTTTCGTGCATTCTCAATGAACACTGCTGCTTAAATAATATATCATAAAATATTTAATTTTGGTCTTTAATGCACCCCAGTTCTGACTCAGAAGGGGTCTTTTATTACATAATCACATGGTTGGGAGATGAAGTATCTCTGTCAGCTGACAGTATCAATTTCTATACGTGCATATAATATGGGGAAGGGAGTATCATTATTTCACTGGGAAAGGATTATTCTTATGCGCTATAAGCCTACTTTATTGAACCATTTCATATGGAGGCGTATGACTGTTCTGTCTATCAAACATGCAGTGTTTGAAGTTCTTGGGAGACTTTTTATGTGTGCAGTTACATGGGTCACTGATTCGTTTCATATTGGCTGATTTCAAATAAAAATAAAAAAACACAGGAAGAAACAGCCACATATAGAAACTGGCTGAGCTGAACCATGCTCACTGAGACTGCCAAATATAGCAGAGCTTATTTTTTCCAGAGTTCTCCTATTCTTCCAGGTTTTAAGTTTTTGTCCCTTTTGTACCTCCACCTGTCTATTTTTAGTTTTCGAGTTGAGCACCTCCAGCTACTACATGTGATTTAACATCAAAAGAAAGTATAGTTTGTAATAGCTTGCTGTACGACAATTGACGTCAGACTGCACGACGTCACGTGGTCATAAGTGGTATGCATGTTTGTTAAGCTCAGTTAGTATGTACAAAACTATAGATTTGTCTTCCTCAATGCCAAGGTTAAACCGCATGGCACATGCTTGCTTTTTCCTTAATGGATATCCTGGTTGTAGTAAGTCCGTGCCACTATAATTCCCTTGTCTTCCCTTTCCGTCAATTTCAACGGGTTTGCCAAAACCTAAATGCATGTTCTGCTTTAATTGATCAGCGCAAACGTCCCTCAGTCGAGTAACGGGTCAAGATGAACAAATCTGTAGCCTAGCCTAAGCATTACCCAAGACTCTGGTGTCAGCTGAGAATTAGTTGATCGCAGCAGTCTGAAATCTCCACTTGAACTGACTACCCATGATTACCTCACATCCCTTGTGTAAAAATGTCCTTGACATGAACTAGGCTGCATTTAGAAGTGCGTCTGGTTCACGTCAATTCATTAGTTCCGCGGCCCCACAACTAATGCAGTTCTTTATCATGGACAATAAACAACAGAAGAGCCTGTTCTTACCTGTAAATGCCCCTGGTACATATTGAGCACACAGTCAATATCGGATCTCTCCCCGACAGTGGATTTTTTTAGACTTCTTCCAGGCTTGCTAGATAGTGTTATACTGCAAGTGTCCACATTATAAGCTATGCAAAGAGTTCTTCAACAAGCACACCGCCGTCTGAGTGCGTTCAGAGGCGCCTACTCACTTCCAGGCGAGGCGGAGAGGAGCTGTCCCCTCCTCAGGTGCTGAAGCCGACAGTTTTTTTTTGCTCATCTGGTCTTTTTTAGCAGCGTGTCACAGATGAGCGCGATGTCGGACCGCACTTTCTTCTCGCAGATTCCCCACAGTGTTGCTGACGTTGGCTTTTGAAAAGTGCTGCTTTGTTTTTTTTAAAGACAGCTATCGGGAAAACCCCTCCCCCCCCCGATTTAAGTCTTCATCCCGGACACACTGCCGCTCTGCCCCGCGCTCTCTCTCGGCTGTGGTTTAACTGTTTTGACGCTCCTCTGGGTTCATCCTCTTCTTATAGTGCGCTCCTCTCCCCTGTTTGGCAACAACTCCCCCTAACCCAACCCTCTGGTGCCTCCTACAATGCTTACGTGTTCCATAAGGAGGTATACGTACACTTACTATAAGTACATTTCAGTAAACTAGAATATAGAGCTATGTTTCAAAACACACAAAAAATTGTCCAAAATGTATTTGGATCTGTGTATGACATTCATTCCAAATATATTGTAGACATATAGATAAAGTTGTTTGTGAACCCTAGGGGGTGGTTATTACTTCATATAACTTATCTAAACCTCAAATCTTGATGAAGGTATCCCAAATAAAGAACATGCACAAATAAATCATATACATTAATTGTTCATTTAATAAATCTGTTTTATTTGACAAAACTCCCTGATAGATAGATATAGATATCCCTGTGTGCAAAAATATATGAACTCCTTCAATAAATAACTAGCACTTTCTTTAGCAGTGATGACTTGGAGTAAACATCTCCTATAGTCAGGGATCAGTCTCTGGCATGTTCCTGGAGGGATTTTCCCCTCTCCTCTTCACAGAACTCATCTAATTCAGTGTGTTTGAGGGCGTCTCGCATGAACGGCTGCTTCAGGTCCACATGGGTCTAGGTCAGGAATTTGACTTGGCCAGTCCAAAACATTAAACTTGAGCCTGAGCCATTCTTTGGGACAAAGCCACTGTTGCAAAGCCGAAAGTTTCGGCTTTGCAACAGTGACTTTCCCCTAGTAATGTCGTCAGCAGGGCTATGAGTCAACATACCTCCATCTGTCATTTCCTGTATTTCTGACAAAGACTTTAAATCGGCATGACTCAGAGTTCAGCCTATGGGGCAATGCCAAAGCAAACCCAGGGTAGATTCCTGTACATCTGTTTGCTTGTGGGACAGCCACATTTCTGAATCTCGAAACCCCCACTAGCCACGAGCTCCCGTAGTGTGTTGACGACTTGTTTCGCCTCCTTAGCAGATGTGAAGCTTTGGAGGCAATTGTCAACATAGAAGGATCTCTTCATGGTTGTGCGGATGTTGTCAGCAGGGTCAGTACTGTCCATGATGTGTTTCTGCAGGGAAAAGGGTGCAGGTTGTGCCAAATGTACTTGCCACTCATAGATGTCAGCTTCTTACTGCTTCTCCAGATTTCTCCAGACGAACCGGAGAAGAGGCTTGTCTTCTTCCAGGAGTCGCACCTGGTAGCACATCCCTTTAATGTCACCACTCACGGCAACGTGCAGAAGTGACGGCTTCAGTGCGGGGCCAGGTAGCAGTGCCTCATTGAGGTTCATCCCCTTGAATTGGAGTGATCAAATTAAATTAAACACAATTTAGTTTTTACCATTGTGTGCCACTATATGGAGGGAGATATACCAACTCTCCACTTTGTGCTGATGAGTGAGTTTTGACACAAAGCCTGCATCACTGGTTCCTTTGGGGGCTTGCAGGCAAGGCATACCTTTGTTCTGCATTAGATGTGTTGCATACTGCTTGACACCATTGACCTCTCCCCCGATAGTTTGTGCCTGGAGGAGGTTGATGGCTTACTGGTCCTGCCGGGAATGTGTGATAACCTTTTCACTGCGATAGGATAGGCTGTCCATTTTCCATAACCTTTCCACATTTCTCATCACTCAGTCAAATGGGAAGGCGCTGAAATCATCAAATCAAATCACATTTAATTTGTATAGCCCTTAATCACCGTTACAGTCTCAAAGGGCTTCACAGTGCCCAAAGTGTTAAAACAATAAATGGTTACACGACATCCCCCAGCCTTGGACACTAACAGAGGACAAGGAAAAACTCCCCAAAAAAATGGAAGAAACCTTGGGAGGGGCTACTCAGGGCTACCCCTACCAGGATGGTCGGGTGTGCAATAGATGCTGAGTTTGGGCAATGAAATGAAAAGACACAGCTGCGGGTGGAGTGGTTTCTGGAGCAGCCTCGCTAGGCCTTGTAGTGTCCACCCTAATCTGGTTTTGATTGTTACTGGTCCCCCAGGTGGCCCCCATATGTACGTTGGTGGTTTCAAATGGCAGCAAGAGGTAACTGTTTGAAAAATTTGAACTTCAGCAACCAGAAACCATGTAAAGTGGCATCAGTAAAATGCACACAGCGACCTGGCCAATCTGTGATGCTTTATACCAAAGGAAACCAAAGGGACGAGAGTGTAAAAGATCTAAGTCCAGCTTTCTCTGGATGGAGCGCTCACTGCTGTTCAGGAGACAGTTTGCGTTTTGCTCTTAAGGTTCGATTTGTCGTTTCCTGTGGTATGGGTGGAAAAGATTTCTTGCCATACCCATACCAAAAAACAGAATTTAATTTGGGTAAATACAGCATTTCAGTTAGGGGGGATGGGATGCTCTTCTTTATTGTAGCCCCGCTCTGTGTTTCAGGACTGGTGTATTTGTACATAAAAATCTTGTCTAGTGCAGCTTTAAAGTGCCAACTTTTCCACCTTTGCCCAGATCTGTTTTCAAGAATTAGTATCATGTTGAAGGTGTTGAGAAAAAAGCAGCAAAAATGAATGCAAATTATATGCATTGCTGTTGTTTATTCATTTGAAACTGTTCTTATGCACCAACAACCCAAGCCTCACACCCTCAATATTATATGTATTGTCAACAACTCTGCAACACAGCAGTCCTTTCCATCCACAGACTGTTTTGATATGCTTTATTCCTCACTACATGAAACAACATCCAGCCCCCATGCATGGAAATAAGCATGATTATTAGGCCCTGTGTTGCTGTGTACAGTGCTCACTAGAAATGCATTGAAATAAATGTGCAGCACTGTGTATCAATAGATTCTTATTCGTTCGTATTCGCTCCCATGCGTTTTATCAAGGAATAATGATCACACAATCATGCTCTTGTGATGTGAGATGACAGACACGTACAAGCTGGTCCAAGAATCTATTTTTAGACCCTGTTGGGCCATGGCCCTGTGTTTTTTCCCCAGCCATCCATCTCCCTGTTCTGACAGACAGTGGCTGTCTAATAATTAAGGTTAAGATGAGTGGAATTATTGTTGTATACAAGGGAGCAGACAGTCAGCGCCATGTGACTGAAAAACAAATCAAATTGAAATTGGATGTTTTATCTGCTGCTGAATGGCATCCCAGCTGAAACACTGAGCTGCTTAGTTCTGCTAAAAGGCAGGCAGGAAATTGAATAGAAAAAGTCATAATTGGAGTCATTGCTCATAATGTGACTGTCCATAATGTTCCCCATGGCCTCTGTAACCTTTAAAGACCAGCTCAAAGATTTGGAAACAGGGATGCTCCAATAAAGGAGAAAGTTGGAATATAGTTGGAATAACAGTGTGCCATTTTGTCGCAGTTCGATGACTGAGAGATAAAGGCCGAAATTCTATTTTCTTAAGCCAATTTGTAGACATTACCCATCAGATGCATCCAAAATGTATTGAACCACCGAAGAAATGACAGATTATTTTCCACAACTATTTTCTGTTATTTTCAGCTCTTGGTTGCTCTTAGTACTATGTTCATGTAGGCTTGGGAAATGAGAAATTTCTCTGTGTAATTTTCAACATGCTGTCCATTTGCTACAGGTGACTCTTGTTTTGGAGACCAATCAATATCTTCTCATGGATTTTGTGAATTCCTAGCATCTGCCATGTTTATATATAAAGTAGAATTGGATCATTCAAAACAAATGTTTTACTCTGAAGCACAGCAGCATGAGCAGGAATATTGTGCATGTATGGTGCTTGCATGAATGAACTCATGACTCTCGAAGATCTCTACAGATTATGTTTATGATCATTTGTATGATAAGTACTGACACGCTTGTTTTGATTGGCAACAGCAAAATAATGCAGGTTGTGGCGATGCCACAGGTGCAAAAAAGCCATTCTTCACCGTACGGCTTTTGCACCAGTGATATCACCGCGACCTGCAATTCAATTATTACCTGTCATCGAGCATAATTGGATCACCGGTGGCCGGTGGCCGTTACTGAAATAGCTACCCAGGGCCTCTGAATTCTAATAATGTCATAAATCTCATAAACGCATCAGAACAAAGCGACCTCTGACGTTCCAGTATTGTAGATGAAGTAGGGCCAGAACATTGTGAGTGAATTCAAAAATTATTAACAGGACGAGAATAGATGCAGACACATTTGCTGAGTCCATTATTAATAGACTAATAGACTCAGACCAAATTCACCTGACAAATGTGTCCCATTAAAAATGCAGAACTCCATTTTATCCCATGTATCATGTCATATGGCTGATATAATGCAATGTCACAGTCGGTTTCATTTAAGTTGAGCTAACTAAATTAAATTGAATCCTATACAATTAAAATGTGCCGGGGCTCGCCGCCTGACTCTGTTTTTCCAAGAACATCCTGAACATACGGATCTAGCGAGTAAGCAATTTTTGTTTAATTGGACCTACGGATGCAAAATAGGCCCTGAGTGTCTGCCAGGTGGCCACTACACTGTTAATGTTCCCACGTCACACACACACACACACACACACACACACACAATATTCTAGCATCTAGTGCTCTAGTGCTAGACGAATGTCCCCTCAAAATAGCATCTCACATTCAAAATCGGTCAAACATTTCTTTCAGTGAAGCAAAAACATCTCATTTTACCACAAGTGATCTCTTCTTTCTTGTTGCACAGCCCATAGCAACAGGTCAGAGACTGCATCAGTCAACACAATTCTACAATCCATTTTGTGATGGAACGGAAATAGCTGTCCTCTCCTTGGTTATTTATTAGTCCGGGTACAATATGTTTGTTTTTGCGATGGAGTAAGGCCTGGTAACATCATCCACGGCTTTGTTTTGTGAGTGTTGTCAAAAACAACCCCGTCAGAGGAGACGTGAGAGTGAGTGTTGCTTATCTGCTCTCTGGTCATTGAGTGTCACTGGAGTAGGACTCGGTTCTCTAGTTATTCAGAGCGAAGGAATGGAGGAGGAGATGTAATGAAGGAACAATATAAGGTTGAAGATGAGAGAAGAGACTGCGATGTGATGCATGGTTGTAGAAAACAAGGGAAATGTGCACCACAGTGCTGACACTGTACTTTTGTAGTTACGTGACACAACTATCCCCTTTGAACTACGCGACAACCTCAACACCTGAATAACAGCTGCATTGACTCACCTCAGAAAGAAATGTGTTTATTGTGATTTATTGTCTGTGAAAATGTGTTTCATTTTTTGTTTTATATTTTACACCTAATCTGTTGTTTGGAGGACAAGCCATTAGCAGTGAGACAACAAAACACAGAGCTGAGGGTGAAAATGACTAAAGGTTAATAGAGCAAACAAATTATGGCAAATGATCTAGTGTGGTGGAAGACGTGACATAGTACTCTACAACAAACAAGTATCCCATGAGCCTCAGTGTCCACTGCTGTGCAACATACCAAAAAATCTCTTTTCCCTCTGTTAAAGGCACACCAACATTTTAGTACTGTAAGCTATTGGATCATATTACTGTTGAAATGTTAACATATGTGTGTGTCCGATATAAATTTTGTATGCTTACTTTATCACACTATGTATGTTTAGTGGACGGTACAAACTACACATGCTGATAAAATACTGGAGGTGAAACTGCTATCAGTCGTCTCGGTACCCAGCAGTAAGTAGATCTAAGAGCTCATCGGCTGAAGGGTTGGCATATACTTTTAAAGCTACCATGATAGTCAAGACCTTGCAGTGGTGTACCGTTTCTTTATCAGTGTGTCGAGTGACTCTTGTGAAACGTTCACACACACGTGGAAACCTTTCTAGAGTTTGATTAAGCTGATAGTGTTGATTATTTTCCCCTGCTACCCATAACAGCATCTGATGACCTCGTTCTCTGGTAAACTGTAGCCTGACTCAGCTCTCTAGCCTGGTACCACAGGATCAAGGAAGGCTACTGTTGCAAAGAAAGTGGAGAAAGTGAGGTGAGGGTGATATGGGAAATTGTACATGCAAGAGGATCTTCAACTCTCTCGGTATGTTGGATATATATAGATAGAATTGCATACAGACTAATTTGGGAAAGCATTTTTTCCCATATTCGTACCATATGTGTATCTTTGCTGACCTGGAATACGTTGGCCCATAGCATCCTAAATAAGCAACATAAACAACTTTACATTTTAGATGTTTGCAAACACTTTACGCACACATGCATTAAAAGCTTACGCCATCACATTACATCAGCCCTGCCCAGGCAGCTCTGGTTTCCTGCAAGCACCAACCCCATAACACCGGCCGATATTGCTCTCATCTCCAGCTCACTCACATTGCAATCCCCTCTAATGTCGGGCTATCACAGCGTCTGAATCTTTAATGCCCAGATGACATGTCCACAAAGGAGTCAGCCTCTTTAAATATGTAGCCTATCCAGTTGTTCTGCCGGCTTCATTACCACGGTCATCTGTGCACGGCACGGCATTCATAATTCATGTTTGTCAAAAATACTCTCAGATGAGTCGAGGCATACACAGAAATCCCATTCATCTCTGGGAAACACTTACTTGTATGTCAGCCGAACAACTCCAGATTAGCCAAACTGAGAATATTTATATGCTGAAGTATTTATATTTATCTGTAAACGGCGGGATTTTCTTGATGAAAGTGAAAGTAGATCAAGGGCCCTTTTGATATCGCTGCCCGCTGATTGTTACGGTGCTTAGGATGCAAATACAGCCGCCTGGTTTTGCTGCGTTTAGTTCTTTGGTTGCCGACAAAAGCATGTTGCATGAACAAGCCTGCTGCGTTGCTTGCATGTTCAAACAAAGTTGACCCCTCTAGGCCTCTCCTCGTATCTGTATTTTACTAAGGATTCCCTCCAGCTGATGCCAGAGGTGAATTTTTCCTGGCTTTGCAGAAAACCCAATCAGAAAACCATTTAGCGCTGTAACAATTATCACACATAACGTATCACACGCTACAACGTGAGGGAGTACATTCGCACATCTTTGACTTGACATGGCAGTTTAGTGTTACAAAGTCAAACATGTTGTGAACAAGCTCACTGTCCACAACTGTGCAGTTAATTATCCCTGTACCTAATCTCTCTCTCTCTCTCTCTCTCTCTCTCTCTCTCTCTCTCTCTTCCTGACACCTGACACCTTTGGAACAGAGGGATGGAGATATGATGGAGAGGGGGAAGAGGGGAAGAAAGACTGGACAGAGAGAGGTTGAGTGTGAGAGAGAAAAGGAAATGTGAGAGGGGTAAATGAAGGTGAGAAATAATGGTGTACGGCGGTTAAGAGAGGAAGGGTTAGATAATAGGGGACAAAAAATGAGGAGGAGGGACAGGAAGACGTGACCCAGATCAAAATCAAGTGGAAGACTGTAGATGTGTTTCACTGCTCCTTGTTCTTCTTCTAAAAATGATAATAATAGTAATAATAATAATAATATATTGATTAAACTTCTTCTTCTAATAGTAATAAAATAAAAATATAATAATTTTGAGATTTTTGCTGATTATTATTATATAGGTAAATAGTTTGTATTTCGAGCTGGATTATAGCGTGAACATATAGAGGAACAAAAACAGTAACATGACAAGTGTGACCCAGATATTTTCATATTTAACCTGAGAGAAAAACAGATTACATTTAGCTCACAGAGGATTAGAAATCAGATTTTCTTTTTCTTTTTTTGTTCTTGTGTAAATCCAGTCAGAGTTGGCCCCGTGCCTGGTGTGTGTTTTCACCTGGTACAGTGTTTTCAGGCTGACACGGTGACGGTGTGATCATTGTGATCATATCTCAAGTGATGACAACCAATCACCCCAATCATCCCAACACACAGCAGCACAGTGGGGTAATTAGCTGGATAGACTTACAGATACACACACACTCATGCATGCATGCACACACACACACATACACACAACTGTGTATTTGTCCTTTATGGGGCAAAAGGAGGGAATGTGGAAGCAAATTGTATTCAGCTGTCTATGCTTTTCTGTGTTGTTCCACTCATGAAAATAACGTTCCCATGCTAGCGAAGTTTGTTTTCTTCACTTGTGCACTTCCATCTTAAAGGCAGTGCAGCCCACTCTGACCGACCTGCTCCATCTCTGCATGCTGTACAATACACACATTCACATAAATACCCATTAGCTGGTTTCCATGAATATACTTGTGAATGCCATAGAAATGCACACACACACACACACACACACACACACACACTCCTTTCATCCATCTTTCTCTTAGTTATGTTGTGCTACTCATGATTCCCTGAAAAGGTTTGGGTCAGACTGGTTGAATTCAGCTCCACTAAGTTAGTCAGTGTCACAGGCCTTAGGTGGCACCAGGACTGATTTGCTTTTGCTCAACCCCCACAGACATGTTCACATCTCTTGTCTGGCATTTAAGTTGCGAGCTGCTTGTAGTACGCTTAAAGTAGGACACACAAACACTATGCGGCACTATGGAATTTCCTCCCACTTTCTAAAAGGAAATATTTTTCTTTTACTGCTCCTTGTCGCGGCCTGAGTGGCATTTTCCTGTAAATCATTTCACCGCTGAAGCCCATTAAGTGAAGCTGCACACACACAGTCCCAAACAGTGCCATTATGCTCTGGTCCATTGCTTACCAATTGAATCTTATCAAATGATGATAGAACAGCGCTTTGGCACAAGGTGACGGGAGTGTGTGGTACCCTTTTTCCACCAGTTTCTCAGAGAAAAGCACTTGTCTCCTCTTTCCAATGAGGCAGCGGTAGCCTGGAATAAAGGTTAGAGAAACAAGTTGGAAACTGTCCTTTTGAATCTCTGGCAGCTCCCAGATCTGAAAATATATAATTGTATGAAAGTGAAGCTGGGTGGCAAGAAACCTTACGTGTGTAAATAATGGTTAAAAAAGACACGTGACACAAATCACACTGTAGAGTGTGAAATTTTAGGGGAGATATGAATTTAAAAGTATTAGCTGAAAACTATTACTGTCTCATAGAATTTAGTGGCCACGGAGATATAGCCTAGCC
The DNA here is from genome assembly GCA_900660455.1 of Gephyroberyx darwinii. NCBI lineage: Eukaryota > Metazoa > Chordata > Actinopteri > Trachichthyiformes > Trachichthyidae > Gephyroberyx > Gephyroberyx darwinii. Next base: position 19,208 of record CABFOQ010024270.1, read on the forward strand.
ACATTTTTTACCATCAGAACTTGATCGAACACACACACACACACACACACACACACACACACACACACACACACACATAAAGCCAAAAATAGGGTAATGTCTCCCCACCCTCTCAGTCAATGGATTATTAACCACTGCTCTCGTCTCCCTCAATCAATTGGAACGACTGTTATAGATGGTTTGCTTTGGTGTGACGATTTAGTGTCACTGAACAATTTACTGTGGGGGGCGTTTGGTAAAAGTTCAATGGTCCTGCTGTCCCGTGTGTCCGTACTGTGGCGTTATGTAAGGGGTTGATATGTCTCTGCACCAATGCCTCCAAGACAAATTCCTGTACATGTATTGTACTGGGCGATAAAGTCATTCTGACTCTGATGGTTGCAAATACATTTTGAGAGATTTGTCAGCTCATCATCTGGTGTGCAGTCTTCATGAGCTTTAAATTGCTTCAAATGAGCTTAAAATCTTTCAAGAATCAGCGCTTAAAGGGAGATCCTATTCATTTTAAAATTTTGGTGACATCTTTGGTGCTAAGTGCTCACTGCCTTGCACTGCGCTTCCCTGTCAAACAGTACAGCACTGTGATGTCTTTTTCCTTGGATTTTCTGTTGATGAAGTTTGAGTTTCTGTAGGTGGCGCTCTTTTCTTTGTCTGTTCAGCCATGGTGGCTATCGCTGCTCACGCTAACTACCCAGTTCTTTGTCTATTCATTACAAACAAATACTGTTGTTGCTGCCCCAATTGATCCCTGTAAACTAGAGGGTGAAACTGAAAGGAAACCAAAGCTGGATTACTCATCACCGGTCAATAGTCGGCTGATAGTGTTCAGACCTGTGACTAATGAGGTGAAGACAATGTTTCTTCCAGCCAGGGGAACATTGCACATGTCTGTTATGAATTGGTGGATTGATTTCATTTCAGGGTTATGCAGTCTAGGCACTCAAATAACGTATTAATATCTATATACTGTAAACATTTGAGAGCCATAATCACTACTTCCATTATAATGTAAAAAATAAACTTATTTCAAATCAAATTTTGATTTTTTTTAATATCTGTTCTCTCCACTAGTCACCTCAATCCTTCACTGTCTCTTCCTTTACATGCAATTATGTATTCTGTAATGGTACCAAATAAGTATGGACAAGATTCAGTGGGAATCTACTTCTCTTATCCATAGCGGCTTTGCAGTTGCATCACAAATTTCCTAGCAACCACAGCTGGCACTATCATGGATGTCCAGTGGAGCATTGGCTGTGTATTAATAATGGATACATATATAACAGCCAGGCTAGATAAACAGAGATGCCTTTAAAAGATTGTTGTGATGTGGGTATAGGTCGATTCAGTAATGTTATAAGTAAAAGTTTATTTCTGGTAAGGTAGATTTATTTCCAAATGTAGGTTACTGTGACACAGCAAACTGTCTTGTCTTCAGCCCGTCTCTACTCCAAAACACTGCAAGTTGTAGCTTGAGTCATCTTAACCTGAACAAACAGATGTTTTTGGCAGATTTTTGGTAGTTAGCTAACCAGTGTCAAAAGGATGGGCCCTTCATCTGACCTGCTTATGGCTAACATGTCCGCAGGTAGTTGGAAAATTGGAATGAGAGATGTGCAATATCAAGAAAGGCAAAAGGCCAAGGCCAAGTTGCACCGAAGAGGCAGAGACAGGAAGCATCTGGACCAGAGAAAGAGGAACAACGGCGATGCTGAGCAGGGACGACAGGGAGCAGCAGGGCAATGCCCCCTTAATAACCTTTGCAGAAGTGTGGGCAAATGAGGCCAAGGCAATGAGTGATACTAAATTAAAATTTCATGGATAAGATCTGACTTTGGTTAAGTTTTAAGTTTGAATAAAAGACGTGATTGTTTCATGATTACTCTTGAACAGGATAATGAACAAAGTATATGATGACTACAGTACTACATAGACACACACTCACACGTGGGAGCTGCAGACAGTAGTTGTTGAGAGAAGGGAGAGGATGTTATCAGTATCCCACTTGTGTCTACTGTGCCACTTTTTGGAAGCTAGGTGGTTTCATGTGGCGCCAAGACCATGTAGCGCTGACCCCTGACCCCAGAACAGCTGTTCTGACAAATTAACTTGGGGGGACTTGAACATGTGTAAGCCCGTGTTAAACAGATGATACTGGCCTCTTCGTTATCTGGTATCTCTCACCAGTCAAATGCTCTGTCTGTACATTTTAGGAACAACGATTTTGACCTTGTACCTCTGTGTAAACATAGCCTGAGGAACTTTTGTGTTACTAAAAGTTGTTTAGTTGTTAAATTGTAAGTCTTAAGCCCAGGTTTTTAAAAAGCCTGACTGCTTTATTGTGAACTGCTGGACTGTTCAATGCAACAAAAATACTCACCTTAGTGTTTTGGGTATGAGAAGCATATTTCTTTTAGTATTTGGAAGCAATCCTTGTCAATGAGACTAAAACTATATATATATATATATGTATACTGAACAATGTTTCTAGATAGAACAATGACGTTCACTAGCATCCCTAACAAATGCTTTCTCAACTGTCATGATGATGTAAGTGCTTTTGGATGGACTGTAAGGATGATAGATCACAACTTTTTAAGACATGACATGACGCAATACCCTTTGGTACCCTTTAGTCTTTTGGTGTGCCACCAGTGGAGATAAAACATGGAGTGCTTTGAGGTGGCACTAAACAATACTCTGCTGAAGTGACATCATACTATTAGATGCATCAGGGGTCGGTGGCCCAGTGGCACTTGTCAGGGGGGCCAGAAATGGCAGTGTGGCATCGAGGCATCTTATGTATCAGTATTCCTTTGCAAAACTGGAAGTTATACCAACAAGCACAAACGCAACAAAAGATTTCACATCTTATGTTGCACTGCTGTACACAAAAACGTTAAACATGGTAGGTGAATATCAGCAACATCTAAATTTAATTTTAGCTAAGGCGTTAAAGCATCAGCTTCACTTCAGTGCGTGAATGACGTGTGGACACACATGCATCCCAATCCTCTGACCCCCATTAGAAGAAGGCACTTTCCATTAATTGCTTTACAGGCACAATTAATTGCTTTATTGTGAGTGTGATTGCCTTCTGAGAAATATACATTAATTCATTAATGTTCATTATCCCTATTCAGGGCCGCGGGGGGGCTGGAACCTATCCCAGCATGCATTGGACGGAATTCTGGAAAACATCCTGGACACCCTCTTCATCACATTCACACTCACATTCACACCTATGGGCCATTTAGAGTTCACCTGACTTGCATATCTTTGGACTGTGGGAGGAAGCTGGAGCACCCAGAGGAAACCCACGTGAACACGGAGAGAACATGCAAACTCCACACAGAAAGAACCGGGACCAGGAATTGAAACTGGGTACTTCTCGCTGTTGCTGAGGCAACTCTGCTTAATCATCTGCTATCATGTGAATGTGTCAGGTCCTTTGAAAGCATTAGAAAGGATGTCATTATCATGGGTATGATGTGTGAAATTTCAATCTGACGAATCGTGCACTTTCCTCCCTGAATGACATTTTAATCACAAAGCAGCGCTGTAAAGTCACAGATGTAAGCTCATTAGTTATTATTTCAGAGATGTGTGGCTGTGCTTTGACTTCTGGACTCCGTCAAGAGCAGTCCTACCGACAACCTCAACGTTTGTAAGCCAACAAAAAAACAAATCTCCACATCTCTAATAGATATCATGAAGCAGACCCTATCACCTAACCTATTACCGGCTGTCTCAACCTCATGATGTTTGTTTTCAGCTTCAAATTAAGCCTCCACTACAATTAAAGTGTTTCTCAAGAAATACACAGCTCCATTCACTGTTACCATTGCTGCTGCTGTAAATAACAGGATTTCAGCATTAGGCTTAAATGAATGAGTATTGATCCTATCATATAATTGCATAGACACACATTTGTATTAGGAGAATGACTGACAGGGTGCCCGTAATCACTGTCAGTCTTGAGTAATTCAGCCAGGCTTTATATCTGGTGAATGAGATGGAGAAATGATAGTAGAGACCAGAAAGAATATGGCAATGAAGCTCTCTC